>JAQJVK010000010.1:186226-471226 GCA_035578135.1 Flexamia atlantica
CAAAAAGTGAAATCTGTCAAAAGTATTCACTTACCAGAATTATATTTTCTTTAATAACTTGTAAACACGAACAAGTTATGTTGCTCTGGAAATGTGAAGGGAATCACATACCATCCGACATGATACAAGCACACTACTAGTGACGGTCTCTATCGGCTAGTTTTGAAATTACACAACTGGTCCATCTCACCCAGTGGTCCATCTCTCCCTGACTTACCCTAACTCGAATTTTAATATTTATTCACAGTTCTGACATATATATTATATATATAATAAAAAAATAATACGCCAAATCCTGAGCAGCTATAAATTTACAAATATATTAATGAACACAATATTCCTAACGTGCTCAAATAACAGGTGTTAATTTTTGTCCAAATATTCTTATCGAATAAATTTTAGACGTATAAATAAACAATTAACATAACCGTAACACTTTTTTATTGAACCAAAAAAGATAAAAATTTTAAATTAGCTCATTACACAAAGGTTTTAACAATTCTTTAAACTATCAAACACGAACTATGTTTTGCTACTTTTCGTGCCACTGAGGTCCTGTTTCAGGTTTCTTATCAATTCTTTGCATAAAAATTATTACCAACGCTCTAGGCAGCTCGGTTTGATATTATTATTTTGTTATTTCGTTCGATTTGGTAAAAAGTAAAGTGTGCGTGAATAAATGCATTTTTCCTATGAGTATGTGCATAGCGTTGCATGTATTGCGCATGTGTGAATGAAATTAAAAAATATGTTTTTATAAACCTAGAGCGCTGTTTGTACTTTTTAAATATTTATGGAAATAACAATCAATTAAACTGTTAACTTTAAACTAAATGTAATTGTTTCCGTACTGAACTCTCAATTATAAGAAACTAGCTGATTATCCCTATTTCACTGTTGGAAAACTTCCTTCCTTGGATTCATTTTAATTTATCGTACTTTATTAGGTTGTCATGGCAACTTCATAAGCTTCCCTCATTAGTAAAAAAATCAACATTTTCATCATCAAACCTCAGCAGTTATTTACAGTTGACTATATATTTTGTTCGAGGTATGTATTTCTGTTACAAACTGGAAAAAACGTCGCCATCTTGACAACTGACAAAAGTTAAGCATGCAAGCATGCCCTCGAGCAGACTAGGAAAAAGTGAAGTACTTACTATATGGATCACTTTTTATTCACCGGACAAGCCTAGTACGTACTAGATTTCCCTGAATGATGTAGTATTTTACTAGGGTAGTACGAACTAGCGTAACAAGATTAGTAACACCACAGACAAAGGAATCTATAGATTCCTTTGTCTGTGGTAACACATAGCCAGGGAAACCTGGGCAAAAACGCAGCTAAAACAGAGAACTGTAAAAGCAGTCACGAAAACAAAAAGCTGAAAAGAAAAACAATACACAAAATAACACAGGAATCACAAGTATCAAGAATCACCAGACTAATCTTGTTATGTTTTAGGTTTTCTTCCACCTGAAGACGGGATCAGATTCCAGATCCCGAAACGTCGTGAAACTTGTTTTTTACTAATCAGTGATGGCAAATGTCCGCAAAAATCCTAATCAAAATATAAAATCACCATCACCAACAATGAATTTCAAACAAAGAATTGATTCTCGGTACGGACCCGGAGTAAGTAATCAATTAAGTGAACTTGAACAAATGCACCTAAAGTTGGCTAGGCACACCAACCATTTAACTTTTCTCACGTGCAAACTCGAAAATCTAATTCCGCAGAGTTTCAGAATTAAACCTCCTTTTAGTAGTTTTAAAGCCAGCAAAATAATGTCTGCAGCTTCAAAATCTCTCGTAATTGAAAGAATAAACTTTCATCGTACGGAAAAGAGAACCCTCAAAATCAGTATTGAAAATAAGAAATCTGAATTGGCAACTTTAATTGGTTCTGAGTTTCAGAACATTTTTCAAAGCATCCAAAATAGGTTTGACAAAGAATCGGTTGATATTAAATCCAGACAACAATCAAAGCTAGAAAAATTAAGACCTGTCGAAATTAGTAATAACTCTCAAAATGATGAACAGATTAATGATGCAAATAATCAGGTTGTGAATCTTTCTTCACGAAATTTGAATTCAAATGAAATTTCCGTTTTGTCTAAAGGGCTGAACTTTTCTGTTGTGCCTAAATCAGTGAGGGCGCTTGACTTTGTTACGGGGATTGAGTCCGCTGTGTCTCAGCTCCCTGAGACTCAGTGGGATCAGTTTCGGTGCGAGGCCAGCATCTTACTGAATAAAATTCCTGTCCCAAAGCCCAACCTAAAGAAAGAGGAAATCAAGGCAGTATCTATCCTTGGGAAAGATGATACTATCAAAATATTGCCCGCGGATAAAGGAAACGCTACTGTTGTCTTGGACACAGTAACATATAAAGAGAAAATATTGGAAACTCTCCAAGCTGGTAAATATACTGAACTAAATAAAGATCCTACAGAAAGTTTCGAGCGTAAAGTTGCAAGCACTCTTAGGAAGCATAAACAGTTTTTTTTTTCTGATAAACAAAGAACTCGTTTAACACCGCATCACTCGAAAATCCCACACATGTATGGGTTACCTAAAATTCATAAAACTGATGTACCTCTTAGGCCTATAATTAGCTCTCGCGACTCACCGTGTAGGGAACTGTCTAAAGTCCTCCTGGACATCCTAAAACCATTGGTAGGAAAACTGACTCGTGTCCCAGTTCCTGAAACCTTAAAAATAATCGAGTCTCGGCTCGAAAAAGATGAAAGTCTAACTGAACGTACTAAACTTCCTGTTAACGTCATTATGGAACTGCTTGAATTATGCACTCAATGTAACTATTTTGAACTAGAGGGTAAATTATACCGTCAAGATGAGGGGATGGCCATGGGGTCGCCACGTCGATGACACCTTCGTGGTATTTCCGCATGGAGACGATGAACTAAAAGACTTTTTAGGGCATCTTAACAGTATTTCTCCTTCCATCCGCCTAACAATGGAAGAGGAAGTCCAAAACAAACTAGCATTTTTGGATGTGTGCGTAGAAAAGGATAGGGACACGCTTAGGACAACTGTTTTCAGAAAAAAGACACACACAGGGCAGTACTTAAATTTTCAATCAAACCATCAAAAATCTGTCAAAGAAGGGGTAGCTTACTCACTATTTGACAGAGCAAAGAGCATTTGCTCAAATCAAGATGGATTAAATCAGGAAATCAAAAAAGTAGAGCAAGATTTGGCTAAGAATGGATACCCTCAATCCGTAATAAGAAATTGCAAAACCCGTAGGGCTAAACAGAATGAGTCAGAAAACACTGAAAAATTCGTCCCTATGTCAATCCCTTATGTGCCGGGATTATCGGAAAAAATTAGAAGAGTTGCTAGGAAGTTCAAAGTTAGAACAGCGTTTAGGACACAAAACACTCTTAGGCAATGTCTCGTAAAAACCAAACCAAAAAATGGCACTCAGGGATCAAAAAACTGTGTTTACAGAATAAACTGCAATAGTTGCTCTAGGCCGTATTATGGCGAGACAAAAAGACCTTTAAATGTTAGAATCAAAGAACACAAAGATAACACGAGGAAGGGCTTAGTGGATAAATCAAAAATTGCTCAACACTGCTGGTCTGAAAATCACCAGATGAATTTTGACGAAGCAAAAATAGTACACCGCGAACCTCATTTTTTCAAAAGAAAACTAATTGAAGCTTCATACATAAAACTAGCAGACCAACCAATCAGTCAATCTTCACTTGAAATAAGGCCAGTATGGCTACCAATATTAAACAAAGAATTGAAAGACAGGGAAAATAAAGTGTCAGCAAATAGGGTAATTACTAACAATTCTGTTCAAAATTCTCATTATATGTTAACCCGTAGCAAGGCCAAGGGGCAAAATCAGGTTAAAAATTAACTAAAAAACACAAACAGACACACGGAATTTGCATATCACATGTCTCTGTTTCAGGTTTTCGCCACCGGTAGCGCGCCGTGATTTGGTTGGCTGTGGGCGCCGCCATTTCCGTTGCCGCCGCCATTTGCTTTCCTCCCACCAGTCTCAGCTCAGCTCTGATTGGGTGTGAACGTGCTCTCTCCTGCCTGGTGATTCTTGACACTTGTGATTCCTGTGTTATTTTGTGTATTGTTTTTCTTTTCAGCTTATTGTTTTCGTGACTGCTTTTACAGTTCTCTGTTTTAGCTGTGTTTTTCTCCAGGTTTTCCTGGCTATGTGTTACTAATCTTGTTATGTTCGAGGGTTTCCTCCACCTGAAGACGGGATCAGATTCCAGATCCCGAAACGTCGTGAAACTTGTTTTTTACTAATCAGTGATGGCAAATGTCCGCAAAATCCTAATCAAAATATTAACTATTGATTTTAAAATTGAAATCCAGTAAAACGCCCATCATCCATACGCTGGTTATCCGAATCGCCAATTATCCGCATCGGGTTTTCGAACAATACTAGAAAGTGTGGACGGACGGAAAAGCAAGAATACTCACCAGTTTTTGGTTTATCTTTCCTAACATTCTTTTACTTTTCAGTAATATTTTAATAACTTATGGTGAAAATATCACAATACCATGTTCATAGCCCATGTGTTTCAAATTATGATTCCCAGCTTTGATATCTATCTCATATATACAATGTATGTCCAATTCTTCGAATTGTTTACCATCCGAAACTTCCTCGTCCATAATTTTTTTTAACAAAAAAAGGGTGGCGGCCTCTTTTTATCTTGCATTTGCCCTCCCACATAGGCCTCGGGCCTGTGCGTGGAAGTTATCAAGCAAACCAAGGAGTGAGCCGGTACAGTACGAGGATGAACAGTACTGCTAAACATGTGCGGCATCGACGAGACTCGATCCTGCTGGGACGCTGCCGCCACGGAACCGGGGCCGAGTGCGCTACCAAGTGCACTACCGACTCACAAAATTCATTTCTTTGGTAATTCATTTGGATAGTCGGCATTCTACTGTATTCAAATAATTGGTTCACAACAGAGATACAATAATGAGTTATTGTGATATAAATCCCAGTATGGTATATGCCTTCCATCCATGGATGGCATAATAACACCTCTTGATTTTTTATATCTGTATGAAAGTTTTGTTATCAGTTTCCAATGGAAATACTACTATATTTTTCCACGCAGTTTTTCGGTAACATTTATGCTCTCAGGAAATATTTACTATATGTGGAGACATATTTAAGTTACTTCCATGGTGTTCAGTCCAGTTGAACTGATGTCTAGTCTAAGGGAGTCTATGGATGTGAGTGAGAAAAACAAACTAAGTAATTTTTCTACAGTCATTATTTTTTTCATTAAACATATTGGGAAAAAAGGTGTTTTCAAGAGAAGGAAGTTTAAAACAAATCTTTTAACTCGAGTTAAAAGATTTGTTTTAAACTTCCTTCTCTTGAAAACACCTTTTTTCCCAATATTTCAAACTGGACATTTTCAAAATAAATGATTTCATCATATTATTATAGGATAACATTTTAAAACTAATCTCCTTTGTGAAAAATTTGAACTTTTTTATTGTACTATTTTTATAATGATTAAATGTATTTAGTACTTTATTTCCTGATTAAGTATTAAGAAAGATATTTTTACCCACTTCTGAACTTTATTATTACTTGAAAACATATTATGTAGTTTAAATCGTTATTTTAAAACCTATTTCTAAAAGTTCAGATTGTAAATACTGTTCTAGTATAAAAAGTATTTAATTAAAAATGTGTTGAAAATGAAATATTAATGAAATCAAATAACTAACGGAACGGATTGGCTCAGATCTGGACCCCAGATCTGGGGAGCAAGACCTGGGTGTTGATCTAGATCTGGCAAGATCAAACCAGATCTGGCACCCAGATCTAGCCAGATTAAACCATATATAACCAGATCTGGGCTCCAGATCTGGAATCATCAGACTTTTCCATAAGGGATGGAAAAGTTCAGATCTGGCCAGATAAAAAAATCCAGATCTGGCCAGATCTGGTTTTGGACCCTTAAAAACCAGATCTGGCCATATCTACCCAGATCTCACCATATCTACCCAGATCTGGCTCCCCAGATCTGGTTTGATCTGGTTTTTAAGTGTCCAAAACCAGATCTGGATTTTTTTATCTGGCCAGATCTGGCTCCCCAGTTTATATGTTTCATATACCTTACCAAAAATACTATAACTTGAGCAACTTCCAGATATTTAACTCTTCTCCCATCAGAGATATCAAAGCTTAAACTTTGAATAAATTAAAAAATGTCAAAGTTCAAAAAATTCTAAAAAAATAAGGATACCTTAAGTAATGATGATATTAATTCTGGATGAACTGTTCATTGATGATGTTTGCAAGCAAAAATTAACAAATCAGTAAAACTACCTACTGCAGTAATGTTTGACTTTTTACATTTTAAAAATTGTATTCCAATATTTTTTTTAATATTTTACATTATTTTATTGAATTTTAACCCTTTTTTCATCATGTAATCAAATATTTTATTAACTAGGTAACATTCATCAAAACATTTTCAATGTGATCTGTGAAATTAAGAAAATGTATAGCCTAATCAAGAAACATTTCCCCTTGTTAAACTGAGTTGAGATGTGTTGGTTAATAATTTCTGTAAGATTAATCTTGTTTAGTTAAAAATATTTGAATAGATTTTTATGGTAACTATTAAATTAGGCTAGCTAGTAAATGTTTAAAAGTTAGGGCTACAGTTCCACAGAAGGTGCATGCTTCGCCTCACTATCTAGGGGTATCGGTGGAAATAACTGGGATAATTGGGTGGGGAACTGTCGATAGCCAAACACCTCATATACCGTATCACATTCATATGAACAATATAACGATATTCACAATCGATATTTCACCGTTTACCATCTAGGGGATTCAGTGGAAACTGGGGTTGTTGAGTAGGGAACAATCGATTGTCAACGACTTGGCAATATTGCTTTCCACTTACCTTATGCTCAAGTTAACTTTTCTTTCTTCTCAGGAATGTTGCAGATGCGAAAGGTCTGGAGGAAGAGATCTAACTAACCTTACCACCCCCAACTCTTACGGGTTGATAACAAAATAGTGTAATGCGCATGCGCAAGTCGCCGGAAAGAAAGCCAATCAGCTTCTTAGATGATAGTGACGTCATAGTTGTATTTGCGATACGCACGCTTAAGGAGGGGGGATGTCAAAGTGCCACCCCCCGACGAATTACCACCTTCCCTTACCCCAGGTGACGAGTTGCCACCGCACACGTCAACCCACAACGAACTCCCGCGTCAAGTCACCCCAAATGCTCTCCGCTACGCATTTGTTTGTCTCCGAACACAAAACTCCGAAAACAGTTTCTAATAGTTCAATTATAATTTTGGCATTTTTTTTAACTATGTTAGGGCAACAAGTTAACTTAACGTCAACATTATTGTAATTTGCATAGTTTTACCCTGTTGACAATTCTTTAAATAGATTTTTGTTACATAGTAAGATTAAAAATTAAAATTTGCCGTCATTTTTAAGCGGTATAGAGGAATGCAAGAAAGTAACGCGTAGATGTTGAGTAGAATTAACATAAATATTCAATACTTTTGAAAAGAAAACTTTTAAACAAATACATGAAGATGCGCCAAGCAATAAAGATCCATGTAAACTAACCCCATTTTTTAACGGATGTCGATGCACTGTCGAATTTTCAAAGTGTATAACTTATACATAGACACTTCTGAAGCACATGAAATAAATGAACTTCTCAAATTCTGTGAGGAATTTCATACCTATATTGAAGTTGCAACTCTAAAGTAATACATTTTTAAAAGTTTGCGCCCCGAGGAGAATTTTAATAACTGGCAATTTTATAACAGTGCTGTGACACAAAGCATTAGTCTAGAAAAAAATACAAAAAAATTGACACGATTTCTCATTGACAGGTATTTACGTAGTAAGACTCCATACATAATCAACCTAAAACTAACGCCTATTTTGGCAAGTTGTTTTTAAGTCACGAAGTGACGTGGGCTGCTAGTATGATTTAATAAATTCATTGTAAATATTATCACAATTCACTAGAGGGGGTTGGAGAACGGATGCCGCTTACTGGGTGAAGCGTCGAAATGTGGAAACTGAAACTAAGTGTACATGTGAGAAGGAACACATGTTTCACCAAGAAAACAGAGGAAATATAAACAAGGAAAGCAAGTCACAAATTATGTGTTTTTAAACACAGAAACTCCATAAGATTGTCCAGTAAAACATCCGTAACGCTACGTGTATGTATAGTAGAACCTTAAAAAATGTTATCCATGCAATGTTGCTGCTAATAACGTAATTGTGATAGATTTTACGCCATAGTATTATCTTTTAAAGTAATTTCTGTGCGTGTATTTAGTCCTGAAAACATATGTTTACTGGAACTGTACGGTAACATTTGTTTCATCATACCATCGCGTTAAACTACTGTTTCAAATACTCTCAGCTGAGATAGAAACTAACCATTACCAGGTGGTCGTGTAAACTGTAAACTGGAAAAAGTACTAGTAATGTTAAGGAGTGTTTACAAACATACAATTATAAACATGGTTGATTGAAATAAGCCTGAATCCTATATAGTCCAGTCAAAACAGGAAAAAATTCCGTTAATTTTGAAACTTTGCACACTTATTTAGAAGTACCTAAGGGTGAAAATACCAAAAGTCCTGGAAAATATGTGGCGAGCTCTAGTGGCAATTGATGGAAACAGGGTACTTTTTTGGTTTTTCGTAAAAATCTCGAGAACCGTTGGTCGGAGGTGAGAACTTTAAATGTACAAAATAAAGCTTATTAAATTTGCTACAAAATGATGTGGTACATTTTCTTTGTACTCCTAACGGTTACCTAGTTATAGGGGGCCAAAATAAGGATCTTTTCACGATTTTCTCCTAAAAATGAGCAAAATTTTGTTTTTTTAGCTTTTAACGTATGAAAATAAAAATTATCTAATTTTGGTGGGCACCATTAAATTCAGCTCAAAAAACCAAACAATTTGGTATCCTGAATCATTGCTTTATGTCCGTTGGTCACCGAGATAATGGAGGCGGTAAACGCCCCTTACATTGTACCTATGTAATCCTTATGGGAAATAAAAAAAATTCTATATCTCCCTTATTTCGCAACATATCATAGTAAAACTTGATTCGTGGCTTAATATAGTTGAGATATATCGTACTAGGGCCTATAATCCCCAATTTTCACATTAACATGTCAGCAAACCTGCATACTCACCTGCATAAGAATAATATGAACAATGGAGTATGCAGGTTTGCTGACACGTAAATGTGAAAATTGGGGATTATAGGCCCTAGTACGATATATCTCAACTATATCAAGCCACGAATCAAGTTTTACTATGATATGTTGCGAAATAAGGGAGATATAGAACTTTTTTTATTTCCCATAAGGATTACATAGGTACAATGTAAGGGGCGTTTACCGCCTCCATTATCTCGGTGACCAACGGACATAAAGCAATGATTCAGGATACCAAATTGTTTGGTATTTTGAGCTGAATTTAATGGTGCCCACCAAAAGTAGATAATTTTTATTTTCATACGTTAAAAGCTAAAAAAACAAAATTTTGTTCATTTTTAGGGGAAATCGTGAAAAGATACTTATTTTGGCACCCTATAACTAGGTAACCGTTAGGAGTACAAAGAAAATGTACCACATTATTTTGTAGCAATTTTAATAAGCTTTATTTTGTACATTTAAAGTTCTCACCTCCGACCAACGGTTCTCGAGATTTTTACGAAAAACCAAAAAAAGTACCCCGTTTCCATCAATTGCCGCTAGAGCTCGCCACATATTTTCCAGGACTTTTGGTATTTTCATCCTTAGGTACCTCTAAATAAGTGTGCAAAGTTTCAAAATTAACGGAATTTTTTCCAGGTTGGGCCATTTTTTTAAGTTTTTTGACTGGACTAATACTCTTATATGAGCAATGATATCGTCCGTGTTTGCTTGCTTGTTTGTTTGCACAATTATCTAAAAAACAGCTCCAAGGATTTCCTTCAAAATATGAAATTAATCCATTTATGACTAAAAAACGTGTTTCATGCAGATGACTTGGCCAGGGAAAAGCTAATAAAGTAATAAAATAAATTTTAAAGTTGTAAAATTTAACATTGGCCTTACATGAATTGTCATGATAGCAACAAAATAAACAAGGAAAGTGTAAACAAATATAAAGTAATAAAAATAGCTGTTTGCAAAGTACAGCAATCTAAGAAAAATACAGCATGTGGGATGAAGTTTGTATGGAGTAATAAAAAAAGTTTTTGTTTTTAAATTTTATGACACTAAAGTATTCTATAGTAATTGGATAAACCGGTAAATATAAAATAATACCGAGCAAGCTCGGTACACCAGGTACTATATATTAAAAATAGCAAATTAATTATCATATGTTTTGTTAGTTAACAACATAAATGTAACCATTGATAACATTAATATTACCTCACCATTTTTTAACCTACTAACAAATTGTAAAATATTAAATAAAATGTTGTATGATGAAAAGTACCGTTCGTGACTCGTCCGAAAGTGCAACACCGGTGCTCGATAGAATTCAATGGGTGAAGTGAATAAAACCTAGCACTTAATATGTAGTACGTACTACGTAGTTCTAGCACATTCTCAAATCGAGGTGAATACAAATTGGCTAGAACTAGGTAGTAACTACTACCGGTTTCCCTAAATGATGTAGTATCTACTAGCCTAGTACGTACTACTCCTCTAGTAGTTACTAAGGTGATTCGTATTTCATGAAATAACAATTCTAGTGGTTATATGTCATTCCTTCCTATGAAAGTGGTCTTCTCAGTCGTGATTTTGGTGATCTCGTTATTAAAACTGTGCTATGGCGTCCGATGAAGATTAAGTGGGGAGCAAGCAAGTGTTTCAAAAGTAGGGAGAGCCTTGATAATTAAGGTTTTAAAAACTAATTCGGTGATTTTTGAGAAGTCTAACATACCAAGGATACCAAGAAAAATACGAAGTGCTTACAAACTTGTAAAATAAACGAAACCCTACCCTTTTCCTTATACTTTTGTATGATAAAAAAGCAAATAAATAAAACAAAACTAAAAACAAAACTAAACAAATAAAATTTGTATGGAGGTCTGTGAGTGAGTGTGAGTGTGTATGCGAGTGAGTGTGACTGTGAGAATGAGACTATGCTTCTGTGGGTATAGGTGTGCATAACGGTCTGTGCTTGTACGGGAGTATGTTTTTGGTAACGTGTGTGGACATGATGTATGATGGTGAAGGTGGTCTGAGTGTCCTTAAGCGTGGTTACATGTGTGCGTAAATAAATGCATTTTTCCCAGGAGTATGTGCATAGCGTTGCGTGTATTGCGTACCTGTATGTGAGAGTTAACATGTGGAGGTGTAATATAGGGTAAGTCCGGGAGAGATGGCCCCCCTTTTTTTGGAGACAAATAATTTTGTTGTTTTTGGGTCAATCAATTTCGTTGTTTGCTTAAGATTTAGGGGAGAGCGGGGTAATACCGTACACTTAAGCATTATTATTTTATATCTTTATTTTTTAAACTTCAATAAAAAAGGAAATCATCTCATTTTGAAGGAAATTTAATTTCACACCAATTCATTGCTTCATATTTGGAGTTTTTAACTAGCTTTGAGTGTTAAACCCATTTTACAAAACCCTTACAATGCACGGTATTGCCCCAAGTGCTGGGGCAATACCGTGCACTAGTTAGGGGTAATAACGCACAGGGCGGTATTACCCCACAGTATTGCGACGATTATGAAAAAAACATAGAAATTTTAATCCACAGTTTTATTTTAACATCAAATTATTTTGTTTTAATTTTATAATGTAAACTAATTATGCTGGCAAAAGTCGCAAATGAAATTTTCAGCTGTGTCACGTCCACTGCACTCAGAATGGACCCAACCACTGCATAAAACACACCTGAACCAAAGTTCTTTGTTTTTGCCGAATTCGCCACAGAGTAAACAGACGGAGTCATCTTTTTCTGCAGTCGGTCTTTTGACTGGCGTTCCACTGAAATCAGCAGGATTTATGTCATCTATCTCGTCATCTTGACAGAACTTCTTTGGATCCAAATCGTCTTCTGATGATGATTCAAAAGAGATGTTGCGACGGCATTTCTTCTTTTCAACTTGCTGATGGCCCACCTTCGAATCACCCTTCCTATATTTGCTTTTTCCTTTAGGTTTGATCTTTGATTTTCGTAAAGCTGATGCACTCTCCCTTTCTTTTTTCTTTTGTAACTTTTCTTGTTTGATCTTTGCAGCATTCTCCAACTTTTATTTGTTTGGGGTCACAGTAAAAACAGAAGAATGTTGTTGTCTGGTACTTTTCTTTAGTTTCAGAGGGCCGGGTAGTGGTGAAATCTTTTTGAAAGGTAGACTAACTGTTGCATGAAGTTCTAAGTCCTCGTCTTCATCATCTAAGCAGAAATCAGTGGCTGTACGTGAGGTTCCAGGGACGGCTACCTCAGTGGTTGCATGCGAAGTTCCAGGGACGGCTAGCTCGGTGGCTGTACGCGAAGTTCCAGGGATGGCTAGCTCGGTAGTCGTATCATCTGTGGCACCATCATCCTCAACGACTGGTAGACCTGGAGTTGTCTCTTCTTCCGAATGCAATTGCACATAGTCGTCAACACTAAATTTTGTGGGATCTAGAGGAAAGATTCCTGTTTTGCTGAAACCAGAGACAGCCTTTTCGATATTAGCAATTCTTGTGTATGCTTTTGTGAAGATTGGGCATATGTCATAGGGTGTTATTTTCTGATACGGGTTAGACCTCATAAAATTAACACACTCTTGATTAAACGCCGCTTTCAAGCTGCTGTAAATGGTCACGTCCAGAGGTTGAAGCCGGTGGGAGCAATGCGGTGGTAGTGTGACGACGACTATCCCCTTTATCTTACAAAAGTTGTAAGCTTCTAGTCACATGGCTCGTGTGGTTATCCATAATCAACAAGATGGTGTTGTCCTTGGATGCTTTTGTAAATTCTGCAAAATGTTTCAACCACTTTGGAAAAAGATCCTCCGTCATCCAACCATTTTTTGTACATTGGTACACGGAATTTGGTGGTCCCCCTCTTTCTAGTGCAGGTGTCATCCTTATGCGGGGGAAGATAAACATCGGAGGCACATACGTTCCACTAGCACTGACCGCACAGCATACTGTTATGTTTTCCCCCTTTCCCAACTTGTTGCAGAGCCGACTTGCTTGGCTCCTTTGGGTGCTAAGATTTTTCCCGGTTTTTGGACGGTAGATATTCCCGTCTCGTCATAATTGTAAATCCTCGAAGCGTCACACTTGTGGATGTCCATCACCGAAGATAGGTTGGAGAAAAAAGGTTTGACTTCATCTGCATTGAAAGCTGAGATCCGATTCAGGCTAGTTGCCTCTGGTTTTCGCACGCTGATTGACTGGTTTCTTCTAAGAAAGCCATCAAGCCAATCTGGACCTGCCATTTTTGACGATTTATTGAATGTGTGTGGAATTTCATTTGCTTCTGCGTAGTCGAATACTAATCGTCTTAGTTCAACGGCAGATATTCCATAAAACGCCTTTGACAATAATAGAACTTGTTTGGCAATGTCTTCTTCTTGTTCTTTAGAGAAAACTGGCTTTCTACCTAGGTTTCCTTTAGTGCAATCACCACTTTTTAGCCTGTCTCTCAGCGTAGAAAGTGGAATTTCATACCGTCTAGATGCTTCTCGATGTGATATTCCGTTTTCCATGACGTCATTGATTGCGCAGCTCATCTCGTGCTCGCTCCACCCTCTTCCTCTATCAGTTGTCCTCGCTCTTTTTCTCACCATCTGCAAAACATATATCCCTTAATATTTTTTATATTATTTATAATAATAAATACTATACACGTAACATTATATATAATTTGATGCAACTATGTGATAAGGCAATTAATACTTTGGAATACTGGGCAACAAATCCATTCAAAGGTCCTTCATAGTCACCGTAAAATATCAAGTTTTTCATGTTCAAGTTGACTTGACATGTTGTAATACTGTATGGGGCAATATTGTTCGTCACGGGGCAATACCGTACACCTTGCACCATGCACGATATTGCCCCATGCAAGGTGCACGGAATTGCCCCAAAACAACATGACGCAGAACTTTCAACCCTAACCTAAAATAAGTACACTTGAGGACTTGTGTTTGGTATTAAAAAATAGCTCATGATATAGGCTATCCATAACTACTAGTTTGAATATAGTATCCAAGAGCATGTTTCACTTACCTCAGGTTGAGTTAGTCGCAAAAATTATAAGAAAAGTTGGCGAAACGATACAAACTTCCGTCACTTGCACGTGCGCAAAGGTAGAAGCTCCCAGACTGTCTCTACCTGTTTCGCGTTTCCTCCGCTATGCAGCAGCACTTCCCAGCGCTCCCTACGTCCTCCAGCGGAACTACAAATACAGTGCACGGTATTGCCCCGCCGCACGATATTACCCCGCTCTCCCCTACCTCATGAACTAATTTAATAGTATATGACATAACTAAAGTCATATTTCATGAAATACTGGCTGAAATTAGTTGACTCAATTATTTCCAACTGGTCCATCTCACCCTCATACTCTGGGTTAGATGGACCAGTCATATAGGGAGAGATGGACCAACCTAAAAAAGGTAGATAAAAATGATTATGTAGGTTTTTACAGCAACAAATTACATTTTAATGAGTATTTTGATTGACTAAAGATAGACCAAATGTTGTGAAAGTTAAAAATACAGTAAATTATAGTATTTTATAAAAAAAAAATTGATGGGGTATATTGGCCAAAATACTAGCTGTGTCTAGGCAGTAAAAATTAAAAAATAAAATATTAGGCTAAGTAAGAGTAAACTTATTTCATTTTCTCATAGATATGGTTATTCGCACATAACTGTGCATTTCCTAAAATATTATAAAATATTAAACCACTTTTATGTATATTTAATAAAAACCACTATGGTCCATCTATCCCGACTCGACCTGGACCATATCTCCCAATTGGATGGGAGAGATGGTCCAGGCCGCCATGATGTCCGTGAGAATGGCAGAGCCGCCTAAGTGCTTTGCAATGAATTGCAACACTATCAACTTTCGTTAAAACGACCGGGAACAAAATTGTACGAACACTTCATGGACTTAGATCACAAAAAGTGAAATCTGTCAAAAGTATTCACTTACCAGAATTATATTTTCTTTAATAACTTGTAAACACGAACAAGTTATGTTGCTCTGGAAATGTGAAGGGAATCACATACCATCCGACATGATACAAGCACACTACTAGTGACGGTCTCTATCGGCTAGTTTTGAAATTACACAACTGGTCCATCTCACCCAGTGGTCCATCTCTCCCTGACTTACCCTAACTCGAATTTTAATATTTATTCACAGTTCTGACATATATATTATATATATAATAAAAAAATAATACGCCAAATCCTGAGCAGCTATAAATTTACAAATATATTAATGAACACAATATTCCTAACGTGCTCAAATAACAGGTGTTAATTTTTGTCCAAATATTCTTATCGAATAAATTTTAGACGTATAAATAAACAATTAACATAACCGTAACACTTTTTTATTGAACCAAAAAAGATAAAAATTTTAAATTAGCTCATTACACAAAGGTTTTAACAATTCTTTAAACTATCAAACACGAACTATGTTTTGCTACTTTTCGTGCCACTGAGGTCCTGTTTCAGGTTTCTTATCAATTCTTTGCATAAAAATTATTACCAACGCTCTAGGCAGCTCGGTTTGATATTATTATTTTGTTATTTCGTTCGATTTGGTAAAAAGTAAAGTGTGCGTGAATAAATGCATTTTTCCTATGAGTATGTGCATAGCGTTGCATGTATTGCGCATGTGTGAATGAAATTAAAAAATATGTTTTTATAAACCTAGAGCGCTGTTTGTACTTTTTAAATATTTATGGAAATAACAATCAATTAAACTGTTAACTTTAAACTAAATGTAATTGTTTCCGTACTGAACTCTCAATTATAAGAAACTAGCTGATTATCCCTATTTCACTGTTGGAAAACTTCCTTCCTTGGATTCATTTTAATTTATCGTACTTTATTAGGTTGTCATGGCAACTTCATAAGCTTCCCTCATTAGTAAAAAAATCAACATTTTCATCATCAAACCTCAGCAGTTATTTACAGTTGACTATATATTTTGTTCGAGGTATGTATTTCTGTTACAAACTGGAAAAAACGTCGCCATCTTGACAACTGACAAAAGTTAAGCATGCAAGCATGCCCTCGAGCAGACTAGGAAAAAGTGAAGTACTTACTATATGGATCACTTTTTATTCACCGGACAAGCCTAGTACGTACTAGATTTCCCTGAATGATGTAGTATTTTACTAGGGTAGTACGAACTAGCGTAACAAGATTAGTAACACCACAGACAAAGGAATCTATAGATTCCTTTGTCTGTGGTAACACATAGCCAGGGAAACCTGGGCAAAAACGCAGCTAAAACAGAGAACTGTAAAAGCAGTCACGAAAACAAAAAGCTGAAAAGAAAAACAATACACAAAATAACACAGGAATCACAAGTATCAAGAATCACCAGACTAATCTTGTTATGTTTTAGGTTTTCTTCCACCTGAAGACGGGATCAGATTCCAGATCCCGAAACGTCGTGAAACTTGTTTTTTACTAATCAGTGATGGCAAATGTCCGCAAAAATCCTAATCAAAATATAAAATCACCATCACCAACAATGAATTTCAAACAAAGAATTGATTCTCGGTACGGACCCGGAGTAAGTAATCAATTAAGTGAACTTGAACAAATGCACCTAAAGTTGGCTAGGCACACCAACCATTTAACTTTTCTCACGTGCAAACTCGAAAATCTAATTCCGCAGAGTTTCAGAATTAAACCTCCTTTTAGTAGTTTTAAAGCCAGCAAAATAATGTCTGCAGCTTCAAAATCTCTCGTAATTGAAAGAATAAACTTTCATCGTACGGAAAAGAGAACCCTCAAAATCAGTATTGAAAATAAGAAATCTGAATTGGCAACTTTAATTGGTTCTGAGTTTCAGAACATTTTTCAAAGCATCCAAAATAGGTTTGACAAAGAATCGGTTGATATTAAATCCAGACAACAATCAAAGCTAGAAAAATTAAGACCTGTCGAAATTAGTAATAACTCTCAAAATGATGAACAGATTAATGATGCAAATAATCAGGTTGTGAATCTTTCTTCACGAAATTTGAATTCAAATGAAATTTCCGTTTTGTCTAAAGGGCTGAACTTTTCTGTTGTGCCTAAATCAGTGAGGGCGCTTGACTTTGTTACGGGGATTGAGTCCGCTGTGTCTCAGCTCCCTGAGACTCAGTGGGATCAGTTTCGGTGCGAGGCCAGCATCTTACTGAATAAAATTCCTGTCCCAAAGCCCAACCTAAAGAAAGAGGAAATCAAGGCAGTATCTATCCTTGGGAAAGATGATACTATCAAAATATTGCCCGCGGATAAAGGAAACGCTACTGTTGTCTTGGACACAGTAACATATAAAGAGAAAATATTGGAAACTCTCCAAGCTGGTAAATATACTGAACTAAATAAAGATCCTACAGAAAGTTTCGAGCGTAAAGTTGCAAGCACTCTTAGGAAGCATAAACAGTTTTTTTTCTGATAAACAAAGAACTCGTTTAACACCGCATCACTCGAAAATCCCACACATGTATGGGTTACCTAAAATTCATAAAACTGATGTACCTCTTAGGCCTATAATTAGCTCTCGCGACTCACCGTGTAGGGAACTGTCTAAAGTCCTCCTGGACATCCTAAAACCATTGGTAGGAAAACTGACTCGTGTCCCAGTTCCTGAAACCTTAAAAATAATCGAGTCTCGGCTCGAAAAAGATGAAAGTCTAACTGAACGTACTAAACTTCCTGTTAACGTCATTATGGAACTGCTTGAATTATGCACTCAATGTAACTATTTTGAACTAGAGGGTAAATTATACCGTCAAGATGAGGGGATGGCCATGGGGTCGCCACGTCGATGACACCTTCGTGGTATTTCCGCATGGAGACGATGAACTAAAAGACTTTTTAGGGCATCTTAACAGTATTTCTCCTTCCATCCGCCTAACAATGGAAGAGGAAGTCCAAAACAAACTAGCATTTTTGGATGTGTGCGTAGAAAAGGATAGGGACACGCTTAGGACAACTGTTTTCAGAAAAAAGACACACACAGGGCAGTACTTAAATTTTCAATCAAACCATCAAAAATCTGTCAAAGAAGGGGTAGCTTACTCACTATTTGACAGAGCAAAGAGCATTTGCTCAAATCAAGATGGATTAAATCAGGAAATCAAAAAAGTAGAGCAAGATTTGGCTAAGAATGGATACCCTCAATCCGTAATAAGAAAGTGCAAAACCCGTAGGGCTAAACAGAATGAGTCAGAAAACACTGAAAAATTCGTCCCTATGTCAATCCCTTATGTGCCGGGATTATCGGAAAAAATTAGAAGAGTTGCTAGGAAGTTCAAAGTTAGAACAGCGTTTAGGACACAAAACACTCTTAGGCAATGTCTCGTAAAAACCAAACCAAAAAATGGCACTCAGGGATCAAAAAACTGTGTTTACAGAATAAACTGCAATAGTTGCTCTAGGCCGTATTATGGCGAGACAAAAAGACCTTTAAATGTTAGAATCAAAGAACACAAAGATAACACGAGGAAGGGCTTAGTGGATAAATCAAAACTTGCTCAACACTGCTGGTCTGAAAATCACCAGATGAATTTTGACGAAGCAAAAATAGTACACCGCGAACCTCATTTTTTCAAAAGAAAACTAATTGAAGCTTCATACATAAAACTAGCAGACCAACCAATCAGTCAATCTTCACTTGAAATAAGGCCAGTATGGCTACCAATATTAAACAAAGAATTGAAAGACAGGGAAAATAAAGTGTCAGCAAATAGGGTAATTACTAACAATTCTGTTCAAAATTCTCATAACATGTTAACCCGTAGCAAGGCCAAGGGGCAAAATCAGGTTAAAAATTAACTAAAAAACACAAACAGACACACGGAATTTGCATATCACATGTCTCTGTTTCAGGTTTTCGCCACCGGTAGCGCGCCGTGATTTGGTTGGCTGTGGGCGCCACCATTTCCGTTGCCGCCGCCATTTGCTTTTCTCCCACCAGTCTCAGCTCAGCTCTGATTGGGTGTGGACGTGCTCTCCCCTGTCTGGTGATTCTTGATACTTGTGATTCCTGTGTTATTTTGTGTATTGTTTTTCTTTTCAGCTTTTTGTTTTCGTGACTGCTTTTACAGTTCTCTGTTTTAGCTGCGTTTTTGCCCAGGTTTCCCTGGCTATGTGTTACTAATCTTGTTATGTTTTAGGTTTTCTTCCACCTGAAGACGGGATCAGATTCCAGATCCCGAAACGTCGTGAAACTTGTTTTTTACTAATCAGTGATGGCAAATGTCCGCAAAAATCCTAATCAAAATATAAAATCACCATCACCAACAATGAATTTCAAACAAAGAGTTATGGTATAGTATGGCGTCAATAACATTTTCGCAACACTACACTAGTAAGTAGCCGATTTCCGCTTCCGTTTCAGTGTGGGAAGTCGCCGTTTACTAAAGAGTGTACGGCAAATATCAGCTGTAGTGAGGTAACAAATCAGCTGGAGTGCGGTAAAGAGTTTTCATTGAGCATTTACCGCACGAGTGCGGTAAATGCTCAATGTTGCCAACTCAAGAAAAAAAATTGTATATCACACAATCTACATACATTATACATAAACACAACATACACATTTTAACTTGACGACCATATCTCAATTGTAACTAAACTGGTTTCCCAAGTTGCGACTACGTACAGTTAATAGCGATAAGTTAATAAAGAGCAAAATTATTTAATCAATTGTTGCCGTCTGTGTGACGATAAGACGGATTCCTAGAAAGGCTTACTCGGTCGCTGAACGGCAGAGATAACGCTTTTTGTTATCTCCCCCGCACAGATAAATATAGTTTTGTTCGCATTTTTTCTGCTCTTCAGTTTATTTTATATTTTTTTAATCTTTTAACTTTCATAGAAGTGTGTTGTTTTTTACTTACCCTGTATATTTGTTGCTGGTAGTGTCGCGAAAACTATCGTACGCAACTCATCCGGGCAGGTGTTTACGTTGCTCGCATGAAATTCCCGCGCTCCGCAAGCGTCGCGCGTGAACTATCATGCTCGCACGTAAACACCTACTTCCCGCACTAGTTGCGTAATATACTATTACGATTCTCGTCCGAAATGTGTTTACCGTACTCGCATGGTAATTCCGCGACGTAGTCTCTCACGGGAACAACCAAGGATGTACCCAAGGGCCCTTCCCGATAATTATTTTAATAATTATGATATATACTTATTCAGTCCAGTTACGAATTACACTAACTCTTTTTTCAGTGCATGGTGCAAAAATAATATAAGCAATACAAAAGGAAAAGTTTAAAAAATGGGTAACAGGTAACTTATCAAGAATATTAGTCCATACAAACACAATTACTTAACCGTCCGATTGTCATCACACAAATTCAAAATCCTCAATTAATTCCTATAAAAATGGTCTTATCGCAATTGAAGCTGACGCCTGTTATCTTTCCAGCTGCGTTCCCAGACCAGTTCTTAGAAGCAGACTATATAAATAATTATTTCGTAACTTACTTCTGTATTTCTTATTTCTTGCCTACCTTTTTAAGTTAGATTAGATTATAACAAAATTATAGAAAAATAGGCCAGCAGATCTCAATGTAGTTATCTGCATGTACTGAATGTAGTAGTCCAGGAGCTACTAAGGAGAGTGAGCATGCATAAAAGTATGACGCAATGTTTTTGCAGATTATTGTAATATGGACCTAGGTGATGCCGGAAACGCATGTCGTCACTTTCCCAGGTGGTCGATAACTTGGGAGGGGGGCAAAGATGGCGGGGGGGCGCTACGCGTTAAAACGCTGATATCTCGAAAACGGTTAAAGATAGAACGTAAGTTAATACGTCATTTTGTTTGGAAAATTATGGACTTTAAGAAAGGTTATTAGGTCCGAGATCGTATCTCGATTGGTAAAAGAGATATTAAATAAAACATGAAAATATGGAAATTTCGGTCGATTTTTTCACGAAATTAGGTTAAGTTTGTGAGTTTTGTATACTAGTCTGACTAAATATTGTCACATACTGTTACTGTATGGAGTATTATGATACCGTTAATGCATGTCGTCACCCTTCCAGACTTTAACGGACATTTAAACGTCATTTATACAAATATCATAGCTGTTTAAATAATATTTATTATTTTTAAGATAATCACCAATATATGAAATATATAAATTGGAGACCATGCTACCCATATCGCCATTTTAGTAATGCGTCAATAACAACTCTAGCACGAAAACTAATCTGTTGTACAGTCTGGCAGGAGCGGTGGAACGACGGACCAGAAGGGCGATGGACATTTCGTCTCATTCGAGACATCAGCCCGTGGTTGAGCCGTACCTTTGGGGAAATTGATTTCTTCTTGTGTCAATTCCTGACGGGTCATGGCTACTTCAGGGATTACCTTTTTCGCATGGGAAAGGTGAGGTCACCTCAGTGTAGGTACTGCCCGGAGGAGGTGGATGATGCTCAACATACCTTTTTCCGGTGCAGACGTTTCGCTGAAGATAGGAGGAGGCTTGTTTCTGCAGTCGGCGATCTATCCCCGGACGTCGTTGTGGGAGCAATGCTTCGCAACGAAGAATCCTGGAGAGCGATTGCGCTTTTCGTGCAATCCGTACTTCGGCGGAAGCGAGATGATGGATGCTTAGGTGACCTCTAAGTATCCTGAAACAGTGACTTGACCCGTCAGGGCGCAAGACACGCGGACCAGTGCTGAAGTTGTCCGATAAGGGTTCCGGCCTGGTTTTCCCCGCGGCTCCGTAGGAGGTTTAGTGGGTACACCTCGACCAACATCTGAGAGGGAGTCCCACACTGTTCCTTGGGTTCGCACATAAAGCGTTCCTCCTACGTAAAAAAAAAATCTGTTGTACAGTACAAGGAAGAACCCCCGTGGTGACGAAGCCAACTCTGACCAATATACACAGCGCGAGGGGAGAATAGGTGTCGTCCCAAAAATGGCGGCGAGAACAACAAGTTTTTGTGACATCTAGAAACATCATCGAGGGTTAGAGACGCAAAAACAAAATGACATGGCCTCTGACGTTCCTAGTGCCTTTGGATCCCCGTGTCGCTTCCCCCCCCCCTTCTCTTGTTGATGCAGGGCTACATGATACTCCACACCTCTAATTCCATTGGCTCTGTCAATTATTTTTACCTATCATATTTATTCATTGATTACGACCTTGCCGCTGCACTAAGTAATGGGGTACAGTTAATGTTCATCTACAACATTCTTTACTCAATTAATTAATCGTTTAGTTGTACATTTTTGGCGTTTTAGCGAATTTCCCCTTATAGGGAAGAAGCTATTACCGTAGGTCTCATGGTACGACCTAAGCCCGGGACCTCTATTTCTTTTCGTTTTGGTGCCTCCAGAAGTCAAAAACACTATTCGTTCAAATTTCTAGATATATCTATGTGTCTGTAAGCACGATAGCGCTCGCAAAAATGGTTCGATTGGAATGAAATTTGACACAGACGTGTAAAGTAGTTATTATTCGGTCGGACGAGTTCGAAAACCAGCCACATCGGACCATCGGAAAATGGGGTGGGGGAGATAAACAACCAAAAATGGTTTTTTTGAGTTTTTTATATATAAAAATAATCAAATTTTCGTTGGCATCATTGAATTCAGCTAAAAAAAACAATTTACTATTTTGAATCACTGCTCTATGTCCATTGGTTACCGAGATATTGAAAGTGGTAAATACAGTACGTTGTCCAAATGTTAACCTTATGGGAAATAAGTAAAATTCTATATCTTGGTTATTTCTCAAAATATCTTGATAAAACTCTTTTATTACGCTACCTGAACAGAGTTTGCAGCTATTCTTAAAACTGATTACGCCTGACCACAGAATTTTATAATTTATTCAATTACTGCTAATGATTTTAAACGCTTATTTTTAACTAGATCCACAGTTACAACTACTGACGTATCCGCTCCAGTTCCCAAATTAGTGAGTGCCTAAGGTCGGAACTCTTTTCCAAAACATGTCCCAAAATAATTCAATGAACACGTTTTTTATATGATTTGATTTTATCCGTATGCATTATTGTAGCCTACTAGTTGGGTTCAAGAGATTTAAATTGCTTAAAAGTTGGAGAATTCACAGTGGTTAACTAACATTAGCGTAGGCTTTACGCATATACTTGCCTGTAATTAGCCTGTCATCCGTTTTGAGTCATGGCTGAGAAAAGAAAACCTACACTATCTATTATAATACGAGTAAATCGGTTTTTAAACCTTAACAACACCATAGCACGTAAACAGACCTCTACATTAAATATTCCCTTATAACCTTTTTCCGTCCAGCCCCTTCAGATTCGTCAAATCAAGGTTATACCATAATTGTTATCGTGAGCGAAGCCACGGGAACTGCTAGTATCTCTATAAATATGATCAAATCACGTTCATCTCAGTTATACAGGGTGTACGGAAATTATAGTAAAATATTTTAGTATATGATAGTACAGGTAAAAAAAATCATATACATAGGTCCAAAAGTGCTTCGTTTTCCGTCTGTGTGTCTGTTTGTGATTTTTACATTAGTTGTTTTCTATATTCTTAAAACAACTTAAAGATTGTGTAAGGACAAACGTGGAAAACACATGCGGTATCCTACTGTTGAGCGAGGTTATTTTCAGAAGACAATGAAATACATAGTGTTGGGACGATGGACAATGTGCGTGTAATTTTTTTTCAGCTAAGCTTCTTAAAAAATGTAACATTTCAATTTCAAGTTTAACAGGTTAAGTTTTTAATAATTGTGAATTTAAAGAAGGTAATGAATTTCTTTGAATTTTATGTTATAGTTTATCACAACAAACACAATATTGAAATGCGCAATTTGCGCATGGAACCCCTAGTGTATATAATAATATTGAAATACCGGGTGTCCCATAATAGTCCCCCCCCTAAAACTTTTTCCTATATTTTTTCAAATATCAGTTCCACACCACCCCCAAACATTATTGGGTAGCTAATACTTCATTTTGAGGGGGTACCCAATTTTGGCCGCCATCTTGGATCCGCCATATTGGATCAAAAATAATTTTTTCAAATGTTAAAGTGGTGTTTTGACCCATCATTTCGAATTAGATTTTTTCACTGATTACAATGCCGCAATCCGTTTTTTAATATCTCAATTGGTCCTCAAGATATGGGTACTTTTAATTAATTTATTTTCAACCAATTTAAACATTACAAATTGATAAAACAGGCTTATAACCACAAAATAATGCTAGATAGTGACGAATAACCACCATCAGTCAATGTTGAGCGATTTACACTTAACTTTTACCAGTGTAAATTTTTCGGCCGCCATCTTGGATCCGCCATTTTGGAATGAGGTAAGTTATTTCAAATATGAAGTTGGTATTGTGACCCATCAATTCAAACTAGTTTTTTATGCCGAATTCAATACCGCAACCCATTTTTAATTATAGTGTTCAGTTTTCAAGATATTGACATGTTTCTAATAAAAATCTCAAAAAACATGAATTTTTAAAAAACTAAGTTTTACAGCTAAAAACGGGTTGCGGCACTGAATTCGGCGTAAAAAACTAGCTTGAAATGATGGGTCATAATACCAACTTCATGTTTGAAATAACTTACCTCATTTCAAAATGGCGGATCCAAGATGGCGGCCGAAAAATTTACATTGGTAAAAGTTAAGTGTAAATCGCTCAACAATGACTGAGGGTGGTTATTCGTCACTATCTAGCATTATTTTGTGGTTATGAGCCTGTTTTATCAATTTGCAATGTTTAAATTGGTTGAAAATAGATTAATTAAAAGTACCTATATATTGAGAACCAATTGAGATATCAAAAAAAGGATTGCGGCATTGTAATCAGTGAAAAAATCTAATTCGAAATGATGGGTCACAACACCACCTTAACATTTGAAAAAATTATTTTTGATCCAATATGGCGGATCCAAGATGGCGGCCAAAATTGGGTACCCCCTCAAAATGAAGTATTAGCTACCCAATAATGTTTGGGGGTGGTGTGGAACTGATATTTGAACAAATATAGGAAAAAGTTAGGGGAGGGACTATTATGGGACACCCGGTATATTGATTATGCTCACTAAATGCATACGCAATGGTGGTTGGCGTCCATAGCTGAAAAAGTAATATCGATAATCGGCAACGATCCCTATTCAAATATATGACTGATTTTAGCGAATTTCCCAAAAGAAAATTAAGCTAGGACTGTCGGTCTGTTGCAGGGGCGGCTCCAGGGGGGGCCATGGGGGCCATGGCCCCCCCCCGAGAGCTCCGAATTTTTTTTCAATTTCAAACAAGGTTTTACTAAAATTCATTCTTGTGTATATGAAATCATTTTTGACCCAATATCGGAACAGCCGTTGTATACAAGATTCTCGAAGACGAAGCTTTTTTATTTCTATATAATTGTTACTTATGTACACTTAATTCAAGCTTAAATTTTTTGTTCAATATTAATAGTAGGAGACATTTTGTTAGGTTGGCAGCGCGTCACGGTTTGCCGCATATGGCCATGTTTGCTGCCATAATTTGGGTTTGGAAAATATTATTTATGACGAAAACAAAACAATATACGTTTATTATGAAATTAGCGCTTATTTCCTATGTATATGGATTGAAATAATTTTATTATTACCAAGACCATCGAGTAAGTGATTGATCCGTTTGAATACTATCTGGCATTCAATACTTATTTGGACTGTACCATATTACTGTAGTCTCAACTAAACGTACAATCATAACAAAGTTGGAGTTCATTTATCCTGTCTTAGTCTAATTTAAAAAATGAACAAATTATTTAATCATTAAATTAGGGTCCGTCCATAAATACTTAACGCCCTTACGGGAGGAGGGGGGTTTCGTCAGCATTAATAGTAAGCCCCCTTTCTCACCTTTACAAAGGAGAGAAGGGGGCTTCAACGCAACGTCAAGCACCTATTAAACCTTAATAATTAATTCCATAAATTATTCCAACAAATTCAAATTATCTTCAAAGTACAAAGTTTTGACTTTTTGTGGGGGGGTGGGGGTGATAGTACAGTGTTACGTAACTTTTGAGGGGGTTTACTGCCAGCGTTACTAGTCCGTTAAAAGGGGGGAGGGGTTTCTGATAAGGCCGATTTTAGCGTTACGTAATTTATGGATGGCCCCTTAAGTAAAATTTTTAACAAAGTGTTGATAATCTCATAGTCAGTGGTATTAATAAACACGTATTTGGGGGGGCAGGGGCGTACCCAAGGGGGGAAATCGGGATATATCCCCCCCGAAATTTTTGGGTTATGGGAAATCTTTGGGAAGATTAATATCTTGTTCACAATTAAGGTGGTGGTGTCACTAAACTTGCTATGAAAGAGAGAACACTACACACTCACTAAACTTTTATAAGGGCTTTAAATGGTTAAATTATATTATTTTAAAGATAATTGATTCGGGGATGATATATTGGATTAGGGTATTTTTACCTATTGAGGATATCGTGAGCAATTGGTGGGAGTGGGCCTATAAGAACATAAGGCAAGCAAAAACTACTGATGAAATTTTCCGCGATATTACTACCATACCCATCGTCGTCAGATGTGGCAAAAGTCTCATTATATCACGTGAAATATTCATGGTAAAAAATTCACGATGTTAAAATGCGGCATACGAATATGGTCGTCTTCTCAAGGCCGTGTCCTTTACGCTATTCATTTGTCGGACGATCTCGTAGCAGCATCGGGGCAGACGAAAATCGTCTGCCTACGTTGCGTGGGGGTAGCGGATTTGTACCCCCCGGATTTGTACCCCCCACAAAAAATGCTACGTCATTTTGACGTCACAGGAGGCGGGGCCTAAATCGCTCAAGAAACAGCCCGCGACTGGAAATGTACCCCCCATTACATTATTAAATCATCAACACGTAATTGGTTTGAAATTAAATTATTTTCCTTAAGACTGACCCCGGAATTGTACCCCCCGGATTTGTACCCCCCGGATTTGTACCCCCCGTGGCCAAATCTTAAAGTCCTACCCCGGATTTGTACCCCCCGGATTTGTACCCCCCGTGGTCAAATTCTTAAGTCTGACCCCGGAATTGTACCCCCCGGATTTGTACCCCCCGTGGCCAAATCCTCAAGACCTACCCCGGATTTGTACCCCCGTGCTCAAATCCATTTTGACCGACCATGGAAATATACCGGGTCAATATACATTGATGTTGTTGACTTTTTTAATTAGCTGTCGTAAATCGACTGCTGTTCGTAAAATTATTACCTAATATTATTCTACGAATATGTCTTATTCTACGAAAATCGTACGTTGCATGGGTGATGTATGATTTTTATTCAAGTATTTTTGCAGTGAATTAAACATTTAACGAAAGCCAAGTAAAAAACGTCGCTTTTTAGTTTCGTTTTTAGAATATTGTAAATACAATTAACATTTTTAACAGATGAATTGGAAAAGAAGTTCAACCTCAGGTGTTTAATGATCAATCTGGAATGTAATTGAACTCTACGTAGAAGGGCGGAAGTACATAACAGTTATCTTGCCGTATGAGGGTTTCCCGGGAGGCAGGAGGTCAACAAACATTTTCACATGCCCTCGGCATGCCTCGGCATTCCTAAGTGTACCTGATGGTATGTACCGCTCCTCCCTCTGTAAGTGCAATTTATGGGTTTTGGACGTTTTTACTGACAACAGTTTACTTCCTTTGATTGACACATGTTCTTCTTAATAGTTAATGACTTTCAACGCACATAACAGTTTTCGCGCCGTGTAGGGGTTTCCCAGGAGGCAGGTGTTCAACAAATATTTTCAAATGCCCTCAGAATTCCTAAGTGGACCTGATGGAATGTACCGTTCCTCCCTCTGTATGTTCAAGTAATGGGTTTTGGACGTTTTCAATGGAAAGAGTTTGCTTTATTTGATTGACACGTGTTCTTCAGATTAGTAAATAACTTAACCACAATTTGTTCCTAGATACAATGGAGTTGGAAATCCTTTGCTCGCGGAAAAGTATTTCATGCTTTTAAGTGATCTATAATAGTACAAATTTTAGACGCAAAGTTCTCATGAGACTTATGAGCTAATTTTCAGGAAGAGATAAGTCGGGAAATATATTGATAGTTATGTTCCTGAATCAAGAATAAAATTTAAGGGTATTGCTTTCATTCTTTACTTAATAAGCCGTTAAGAGCCTGCTGTACTACCCGCCATATTAGGTTTAAGTCCCTTAAGAAAAATGTCATTTCTCTTGAACTATGCTTGGCTTTGAACTGAAATTACTCTTTTACCTGAAATTGTATGATTATTACTCTTGGTTATGGTTTTCTTATTAATATTTAATAGAGAACTGCGAAGACAAAATTTTGAAATCTGTTCAATTAATAGATAAAATGTACATGTGACTCAAAAACGTGTTATCTACAGATTACTTAGCAGAGAAAATCTAATAACGTAATAAAATGTAGTAAAACGTAATAAAATTTTGAAGTTGTAAAGTTTAACATTGGCCTTACGAGTTGCCATGATGGCAACGAACTAAACAAGGAAAGTTTAAACAAATAAAGTCATCATAACAGCTATTTGCAAATTACAGTCATCTAGGAAAAATTCAGCGTGAGAGATGAAAATTACTTGGAGTAATAGTAATCAGTGATACTTCTATATAAATAACTAGCTGATCAACACGGTGTTACCCGTTGAAAAACAGAAAAACTTCCTTGGATTTCAGATTTAATTTTAAGGTTGCCATGACAACTACATGAGCTTCCCTATACGTTAACATTTAAACTTTGATGTATCAAAGGGCGTAGCCCTGAGAGGAACGTTCATGCAAGGTTTCAAGGTTCTAGGTCGAGTAGTTTGGGCTGTGTGATGATAGGTCAGTGGTATTTGACAAATATACTGTAGATTACAGAAATAAAGCTGATTTTGATTTTATGATATTCATATTGAATGCATTCGTTAATCATTTAAATCAGTAGTCAAGACGCCAACCTCCGGTATATATATTATTTTAGAATATGTTCTAACCACAGAGAAGCTATATAGACGCAGAGGGCCAAAGCGCGTCACGCGCTGAGTTAGTTCCCGCGTAAACCACGACAGAGCGCTACTGTCAAGAGCTTATCTGCGAGAAAAAAAAGCGCGCGCGTTGCTGCCACGTTGAACGCAAACCGAGCCAAATTCAAACGATGTAAGTTGACTGGTGGGGCAGTGACGTCGTCGTGTATGAGCGACCTTGGCCGTCCCCTTATCTCCCCGCGCTGACGCCGGCGCCGCTCCACACCTGCGCTCCACATGCCTCACAGCCTCAGCTGGCCTCAGCTGATTGACTTGGTTTATTCTTGTGAGCCTGTTACCGTTCTTTGCTTTACGTAATATCTTTAATATTTTCAATTATATATTGGGGTTTCTCGTAAGCATGCGTAAAGGAAATCTGTTACATTAAGGTACAGGGTCCAATAATTCCATCCATGGGAAATTATACCATCAACTGATGTTACACATTATCTGAAGCAAAACAAAAATCTAATTTCAATCACCCTTTATGCAGGCGTTATAGACTAGCAAAGTGATTGTAAAATTTTTATTGTCACTTTGGCGTGTTTAAAATCAACTGTGGTTAAGATATCGTCATTTGCCGTTTGGTTAAAAATTACTAAGATGAGACGTGTAAGATACTTGTTACAGTAGCATTTTGTTTATTCACATAAACTGAGGAGTCATTTTTATATACAATACCACGGGGTATTTTATCATTAAAAATGCATCTAAACAATATTATACAGACATACATTCGTATTGATTAATAAACATTTAAAAATGCTCCGTACAACAATTAAAAAGTTAAGAAATTAAATAATGATTTTTTCAGTGAAAACTTTCACGTAACAATTTTTTTATATTGAAGGCTACTAATATACAGGATGTCTGTAAAGTCCGTCACAAAACTCCATAACTTGGTTTATTGGGTCCAAATAAGAAAAAAAGTTCATATGAAGGTATGTCTCAAAATGCATATTTATCCAGATATCCGCCATTTTTAATTTTTCACAAAATATTTTTTATCTCCGAAGTTTTCTAATCGATTTCTTGAACCTCGGTATGTACCCATAACTAGTCTAGGTTAGCTTATGAAAAAACAATCAGCATGATCGATTGGTAAATTTCAAAATGGCGGTCGTTTAAAATATTTAAATTGAAATACCGAAAAAACGGTGATTGGTACCAAAATAAACGAAGCATAACAATTATTTGAAAATTTAATTTCCAATCTTATGACGTCAAAATATGAAAATCGGTTAATAAATAACTGAGTAAAGGCGGATATAACTAAAAAGGCCTTATAACTGAAAATGGCGGATATCTGGGTAAATACGCATTTTAGGACATACCTTCATATGTACTTTTTTGCTTATTTTGACCCAATAAACCAAGCTATGGAGTTTGGTGACGGACTTTACAGACACTCTGTATAAATAAGATAAAATATGGCACAGCTACTTTGACTAAAAATAAATTATAACATCACAAACAGCTAAATGTGTTTGTAAAGGACTGGAATTAACAACCAGATTCAAAATTTTACACCTGAACTTAAATCCAAGATTGAGTAATAAATCTTTGATTTATTAATGTAAAAATATCGCCTTAAACATTTGAGTCTCAAGGATATATAAAAACATAAACTATTTTTAACATTACATACATTTGAGTAGTAGTGAATGATTAATTCTAGCCCACGGCGTACGAGGCGTACGAGACGTATGAGTGCAAAGTCCAAGGTCATCGCTACGTCATTATTTCTCGCGCGCGCCACGAGCGCAAAGTCCAAGGTCATCGCTACGTCATTATTTCTCGCGCGCGCCACGAGCGCAAAGTCCAAGGTCATCGCTACGTCATTATTTCTCGCGCGCGCCACCACCGTTGCGCCGTTCGCTCGGCTCGAGCGCGCCGGTTCCTACTAGATTCTGCCGCCCTGATACTTCGGGAGAATAAAAAACTGAATAATTCGATATTCGATTGTCGATTTCGATTTATCGAATCGTTTCGTTAATCGATTTTAAAGTTTCTACCGTATTCCGCCCTCCTGATACATAAAAATCAATTTTGAAAGCCATTTTTGTAAATTTTTTCAATAAATACAGTTGGGGACTTAGAAAATTTTCAATAGTCAACAAATATTTTTTCTTGACAACTTTTTTTTTTGGAGTTAGAAAATTATTTTTCAGGAACGAAAAAAAAATAAAAATAACGAGTATGATCGTAATAATAATAACAACGGGTATAATCGATTAAACGAATATTCACTCTCTCACGAACTTGATATCGTGTTTAAACATATCATTCGACATCGGGATCTTTCCGTGGTACACCACATACAACGGTTGCTCCGATTTCAATAGCGCGTTTATATTTTTCGTACTCATTCTCTCGTTCCAACTCTCGGGTAGTTGAAACCGCACATCATCGCATGTAACCAAAACTCTTACTCCGTAAGCGTAGTGCATTCTCTCTATGCTATTGACCAAATATTTTTTACCGATTTCTAAATCGCTTATCTTCGCGAAAGCGTTACCGTTCACTTCGTCGAGGATATCTTTATAATAATCCTTTTCCATTTCCATCTTTCTTCCGTCTATATATAAAAATATATTTTCACGGTCGAATAAAAAATTGAGAGCGTTTCAAAAGATGTAATAAATCATCGCTTTTGACGAAAACTAATTCATATTTAATTCCGACTCATCGACTAGTTTTAAATAAATAATATAATCGGCCAGAGCGTTTCGCAGGGGAACTTTGTTTTCATCCGTCAGATAAATGTTGATTTCTCTTATCGTCTGCGTGTCGGGTTTGAGCGGCATGTAATTTAAAACGGACGGTTTCTCGTAAATTTTATCTCTGTGTTCTCGCGGACTCGAGTGATACAACAACGAGGAGTTATCGTGTCTGTGCCAATGCTCCGCGTGATTGATATACGAATGTTCGACTAAATCGCAATGCACTTCGATCATCTCGAACGGTCTGATTTGTAATTTACTCTCTTCTTCGTAAATTGATAAAATAGTTTCCGACTCGAACATCAATTCGAACGCGGTTTCATCTTTTTTCAATTCTGTAAACCCTAGAAACCGTCGTAGCTCGTTGTTCATATGGAACTTAACTGGAGATTTGATACATATCTTAGACTGTGGGTCTCGAAAAATCTTAAACTTTTCCACATCTATCGCCGGTGTGATCTTACCGATCCTCATGAATTCCCTGATTTCTCTCTGCATAGTTTTCAAATCCCAAAACTCCGCATCAAAAGTTAGTGTAGGACGATCCTTCTCACTCTTAAAAAAAGTAATCGAAGCCGGCTCTTTCAAGTTATAAAAATAGTTATGAAATGAAAACCCCGTGAGCGCGAGATAATAACGCGCGTCCTCTTCCAAGTGTATGGGGTTTTCGAGCTTCAACTGCAGATGCGGTTTTCGACCGATCAATTTGAAGTACACCATTTTCTCTATATATACTTTTAAAACATTACGGTTACGATTATTTATTAAGAGTGGGGGAGAAAAAAAATAAATTATTCGAACCATCTCAAAAATGCGTATTTATCGTTTTGTAAAGCGCGTTCTATCGTATTGAAATCCTGTCCTCTGGAAAAACGCCGCAATACCTCCAAACACAAATGACCGCATATCGGGGGATCTTCGTAATCTTGATATCTCGCGTGGTTATAACAAATACCTTTAGTCATGTTTAGATATTTCTCCAATTCTAAAGGTGGAGGCGCCTCGCCGAACGAATCGAAATATATGACATAATTACCTTTTTTCGTATAACAAGTCCAATGCGTGCCGCCCGACTCCAGATCACCTAGATTAATAATAGCACACTCGTTTTTGCGCGGCTTGTCGGGTAAACACTCTCGCATAAAAACACCACGGAAATTGTTGATTTTTAACTTGTTGGCCCATGTCTCCAGTTCGGACATGGTCAGCGGAACTAGTTTTTTTTATCCTCTCTAATATCTTTAAGAGTCTTATGCAATTTTCCGCTTACACGTTTCACCAGACCGGCTCCGGTTTTATCTTTATTAATCAATTCGTCCAGTTCATTGTCTATTAAATTTTTCAACCACGGCACGAAATCATTCTTCAACACAGGCGCCACTTTATTCTTTATCAGAGGTGAGGCGAATTTCTTAAAATACGGAATATTGTTTTCGGCCAGTTCTAAAACTTCCTTCAGAAGACCTCCATCGATCATTTCCTTCAACTGGGAATAATCAAAAATCAACCGTGTCCCTCTATTGTTTTTCAACGCTTTTTCCACTTGTTTGTTTTGATCACCATCGAGTGACACTTCAGTATTGCCATTTTTTAATTGATCTTTTGTTAAAGTAAGCACTGCGCGTTTAAGCTTCTTATGAGCTATCCGCAGCTTATTCAGTTGACCTTTAGTCAAATTTATTTTCCTCTTGTGATTCCCCATTATCTATGTATAAAAATTGATATTTTGAAATCATATAAAAAATTAAAACTTGCCAAATGATTGATATTTTTTTCTTTCGAACGAAAATTTAATTTCATTAATATAAGAGATGAATTCTTACTGTCGCACGTGTAAAACGCAGACCGCGTCGGAGAACATGAAAATTGTGAAAACGAAAAATAAAAGATGGTCGGCGAGTTCCGATTGCGCGGTCTGCGGCGGCGTTAAAAACTCGTTTATCAAAGAGCCGCGCGAAGTGGTGGAGGCTAAAGAACTGCACAAACCGGTAGTGAAAAAATTTATAAAACGCAGGATAATCATGAAAGGTCTGGATAATCTGTGGGCCGCGGATCTGCTCATCATGAAACAATTCGCCAGAGAGAACAACTGGTACAAATACATCTTAAACGTGATAGACTGTTTTAGCAAATTCGTCTGGTCCGAACCGTTGAAGAAAAAAGACGGCGCGGTAGTGACGGCCGCTTTTGAGAGGATAATAGAGAGAGCGAAAAAGGACGGTCACACTACGCCCGAACTGCTGCACACGGATAAGGGGACCGAGTTTAAAAATAAACCTTTTAACAACATGCTCAAAAAACACGGCATAAAAATGTACCATACGGAGAGCGAGGAAAAGTCGGCGATAATCGAGAGATACCACAGGACGTTAAACGATAAATTCAGAGTCAAATTCCAAGTGAGAAACTCGCACAAATGGTACGACGTCTTACAAGAGCTCACCGACGAATACAACAAACACGATTACCACAGCACGATAAAAATGCGTCCGGCCGATGTCAATAAGAGCAACGAGTCCGATCTGTTGAAAATGTATCAGGAGCTCGAAAGTGAAGTGCCGCGTAAAAAACCGAAATTCGACGTCGGAGACAGAGTGCGTATAACGGCGAGTAAAGTCGTATTTAGAAATAAATATAAACAAAACTGGACTAGCGAAATTTTTGTGATCGCGCAAGTTTTAAACACCAAACCCGTCACGTACAAAATCGAGGCTCTAGACGGTGAAGAAGTGATCGGTGGTTTTTACGAGAGGGAACTGCAAAAGACCGAATTTTGAGTATTTTTAAAAGTACCATCACAGTACCATTACCAGTACCATCACAGTACTATTAATATTTTTAAAGTACCAGTACCATTGCAGTACTATTAATATTTTTTAAAGTACTGGTACCATCGCAGTACTATTAATATTTTTAAAGTATCGGTACCATCGCGGTACTAATGCGCCGTCGTAATAAAAGAACCATAATAAAATCAAAAGTACCGATACAGTACCATTTCTTATTTATTTCGAAATTATCGTGGCAATATTAAATCGGATTTTCTCATCGTCCGATATTATTAATTAGAGTCTCGTAGCTCACATTGTATTTTTTAAATAAGTCGAAATACCTAAAGCGCTTATATAGAACAATATGACTGACACGATTGACGTTTATCATACCGAGCTTACTTTTAAAAACCGTAATATCACGATAGTGCGCAGTGTCGATAAAATATGTCGGTTTAAAGCGAACGATATCACCCATATACTGGGATACAAGAACCCCAAAAAGGCGATTTACGATCATGTGAACGAAAAATATAAAACTACATATCGCGATTTAAAAGTCGATAATCCGAATTTACATCTAAAACGAACGCATCCCGATACGGTTTTCATAGACGAACCGGCGATCGGGGTTCTGTTGAATAAATGCGCGAAGGAAAGTGATGAGTTTCGGGAGTGGTTTTTCAAAGAACTCGAAAATATACATTCGGAACACGCCGAGCGAAATATCGAGAATGACGAATCGAGCGAGTCGGAATCGGATTATGAATGGTTAGAAAGCGAGGATACCTCGGACGATCGTTTGAAAACGGAAAACGGATTATTCCGCGAGATGATAGATAGAACGCAAATACAACAAATTTTCGCTGTATCGAAGAGTGCTGATAATAACAAGGAATATAAATTCATAGACACGCAAAAACGCTCTTTTAAAAAAGCCGTCGAGGATTCCTGCGGATACGATTTATGTTTCGAAACGGAATACATAATTATCGACGACGAGAATATGATAAAAAAGGTTTTGAGAAAAATAAATAAAGAGGGTGTGGAATACGAATATAACGGAAAGAGCAAATGTATAACGATTCGCGATGACGATTTCGACCTGATCGACCTGGTTAAAAGAACGATGTCGGAAGTGATGTTGTGGTGAAATAAATACGTTTCCGATCGCGCGAACTATATGATTTTATTTTTTTATTTTTTCGATCGTAATAAAACGTTGACGTTCGATCGGTCGTTTTTCTATAGTAGGTACGAAATGAATAACGATATTACGCGTGATGAGATTTCCGACGAAAGTTCTTCATCGTCTCGTTCCTCCGACGACGAAAGTTCTTCATCGTCTCCTTCCTCCGATGCGACCGACACTGACGAGTACGACATGGAGTACGAGATGGAGAACGATATCGCGAGTAAATTCATTTTTAAAAATCAAAAGGTCACAGTGATTTTCGACGATGACGATAACTCGTGGTTTAAGGGTAAAGATGTGGCCGAAATATTGGGATATTCCAATCTGAAGAAGGTCTTACAGACGCACGTTAACGATCGTTATAAGAGAAATCTGGCCGATTTAGTTGGGCCCCGATTTGGGTCCCAACCTATTTCGCACCATAAAGGCTTAGAAGTATACATATCCGAGCCCGGATTATACGAATTGATATTTTCATCGAGGTTACCGTCGGCGAACGACTTTAAACGTTGGGTCTTCGAAGACGTTTTGCCTTCCATCCGTAAATACGGTGAGTACAAACTCAAAAATAAAATCGTAACGCTCATGGAATCGATCGATCGTATGGAAAATGAAAATCGTCGTTTAAACAATACGATACAAAACATGAAACCCAAAGTAGCTTGTATGCCGCGAAACCCGAACCTAAGACACGTCTTCGCCGTCTTTAAACGATATTCTTATGTAGGACGTATTTATACATACTACTGCGTGAGAACCGAAGATCGGTATTTTTCTAAGGTTTTTAAAAAGAAAATCGACGAAGGTTATTCACTCTCGTTTTACGAAGAGGAAGTGCCGAACAGTATAAACGTTTTGAACTGCGTAAAAGATATCATGAGATGCCGCTATATAGCCTATAAATCGCGCAATAATGTTGTAATCACGCCGTATAATTTCATAGAATTAGTAGAAGAATTCTTCAAAGATTTGAGAAAATAAATAGTAAACATTTTCCCATCCTAATAAATTCTTATTTCTCGTAATTTATTTTATTTCTTTTCTTAACCGGTGCGTTATTTTTTTCCTCATAGAGAGTGATGGATATCGTCCCGTATTACGAAGAGAGGATCGAAGATAACCTTCTACCCCGACCGTTACGTTGTCTGATAGTAGGCTCCTCGGGCTGCGGAAAAACGAACTTGTTGTTGAATTTTATTTATAATCCGCGCGGTCTCGTGTTTAGAAATTTATACGTGTTCAGTAAGTCTATAGAGCAGCCGGCTTATGTAGAATTACGCGAAAAGTACATCGATGCTGAAAACAAGTTGAATAAGAAGATAGCATACTTTTTTAACAATTGCGAAGATTTACCCCCGCTGGACGAGTGCGAGAAAAACTCCCTCGTGGTGTTCGACGACTGTCTGATGAAAAAACAAGAAGCGATAAAAGACTACTTCATCAGAGGTAGACATAAAAAACTGTCCTGCGTCTACCTCAGTCAGAGCTACGGTAAAGTCGACATGCAAGTGATACGGAACAACGTCAACCTGCTATGCGTCTTCAAACAAAACAAACACTACACGAAACGTATTTATGACGATTTCGTAGGATCGGACATGACGATCGATGAATTCGAAAAGATGTGCCAAAAGTGTTGGAGCGAACCGTTCGGATTTTTGACAATAAACACCGCTAAGAAAGCGCACAACGGAAAATACATGTTCAAGTTAAAAGACGAGTTAAACGATGTTATCGAACGATAATCGATGTGTATGCATCGTTTTTAATAAACGATTCGTATACGTTATTTTATAAAAACCACGTGTAAGCATCGTTTTTAATAAACGATTCGTATACGTTATTTTATAAAAACCGCGTGTACGCATCGTTTTTAATAAACGATTCATATACATAATATTTTATAAAAACGACGTGTACGCATCGTTTTCGGATTTTTATTCAAATTTATTTTTTTCTTTATTTTTGAAAAGCGAAACTCCGAACCCTAAACCTATATATATAGATAATACGATGAAGAGGAAAAGCGATGATAAGGAGATCATCGGCACGCTGGTGAAAAAACAGAAGATGGCCGATAAGATGTGGCCGGACGATGGCGACGTACGAATGGCTAAAAAATATGAAAAGTTACAAGAAAAATGGCTAGAAGACAGTAAGAAAAATCAGATACGCGAAGCTGAGGAGAGGAGAAAGCTTTTCAGTTCACACCCCGTGTTGTTAGCTAAACCGAAAGAACAATTGTTAGCACCTCCTCCTCACCGTGAAAACAAACCGATTACCGTCGCGGAGGCTAAGAGGTTGGATAAATTGGAAGATCGATTAAAGAGTGAATTCGACACGTCTAGAAGAGCGGAAGTGGAAAAGGTGCGCGAACAGGAGAAGCGACACGAACCCGTAGTTAAAGCTATAAAAGAACAGACGGAAACTTTAAAGACAGAGAAAAAACCCCGCGTCATTTTGAGAAGACCCATCCCCACTGTCGGACAGTTCAGACCTAGAACGTCGAGCACACCCGGTAGACCTGTAGGTAAAGTGGACAAAACACTCGGTAGACCGGTAGATAAAGCGGACGAAACGATAACTCCAATCGAGGACCCAGACGTATTCGACGCGTCTACAGTTTTATCACCGGCGCAAACTTCGCAGGAATTACAGAATCGTTCTATCCGCGAATTCACCGAAAACGAGGAAATTGGTGATATCGCAAAGCAATACCTCTCCAACTGCAACGATATGAGTTTCGGCGTTTATTACGATTTCGCGAATAGCAAACTCGCGATCGGATCGCAAACCATATCCATCGAAAACAACGATATCATACTGGACAGAACTATGGATAGATATATCGGCACCGAGGGACTGTGGTCGCTCTTGACCAGAGCGGAGATCCACGGCGTACAATCCACAGCCGCGGTCGGCACGACACCGAAGGAGAGACTCATAAGTATAGGCGCGTTCACTTCTCAGGACTTTGAAAAATATAAAGATATTTTAATCAAAACACACGCTCTACATCATAACAACGATCCCACCTCGCCCAGACCCAAGGCGAGCGGTGGTTGGAAATGGAAGAATTTAATAAGTGACATATGGAAAGAACTCAAACAAAAGCCATCTTCGTCCGGCAGCGGTCTACTCGTTGATACGAACAACCCCGTGGAATATAAATATATAGACGATTACGACGAGTTGTCGGAGAGAATAAAGTTTATACAAGCCGAGGAGGAAGCGGGAAATAATAATTTTAATAACGAAAAAATCGGGATCGTCAAGTTTATAAATAACGAGATCGAAAAACTGATCACTCGGCCGGAAGGTGTTAAACGGATAAGTCGGTGTTTGTCCGCGTTGAAGGAAAAGGAAGGTGGTAAATTGACTAACACCGCGGATGTTAAGTTTCGCGTAGATAAATTGGGTTTGGCGTCGGATAGGAAGAAACGTACGCGCATGTTCGGTAGGAGATGAATATTTTATTCATCCGAAAATTTTAAAAGTATATTTTTCATTAAGTTCGAATCGCGTTTTTTATTTTTTTATTCGAAACCGAAAACTTAAAATCTATATATAGATATGGAGAAGTATTACGAGGAAGCGTCCGACAAGATAGAACGGTACGAATTCCATACCGTCGAACCGGTGTCCGATCTGAATTTCAATTCACCCAATCAGATGATCACGTTCAGATTAGACGGCGGAGACGTTTTTTACGATAAGGAAATATATTTTCACATACGAGGCGAAGTGATGAAAAAAGCGAATGGCGCGAAGTACGAGGCGACAGACCCGATCAAGTTGGTCGATAATTTCCCGGCGTTTTTATTTAAGAGAATCGAATTGAAAAAACACGGTCAGTTGATAGACTTCGTCGACGAATTCGGTATCACGAGTACGATCAAAGCTCTGACGACATACGGCAAATCGAGCGAGAGCACTTTTCACACGAGCGGATTCAAATCTAAATTCGATAAAGGAGTCGGCAAGTTCGAAGCTTACGGCCCCTTGTCGCATCTCGGTTTAGGGTTTTTCGACGCGCTGAAATATCCGATGTACAGAGGAGGATTCCAAATAATTTTTACACGCAACGAAGATAACGACGCGATATACCGTTGGAAGGAGGGTAGCGGCGCTAACGAGAAAACCGCGGACGAGGGAAAGATACAAATCACGAGGTTCGATTTAAAAGTGCCCCTGGTCGAGTATGACGCTGTGAAAAAAGTGCCGCTCATAGAGGGACTGAGACGATTGAGTACGAAGGGCGATTTGACATACAACTATTACCAGTGGCAGTGTATCGAGAAGTTCGGGGTGTCGGGGTCTTCGTTCAGTTTCGACTTATCCGGCTTATTCGGGAATATATCCGATCCGCTGTTCGTAATCATAGGTCTACAGACCAACCTCAAAAACAATCAAGAGAAGGATCCGAGCCGATTCAACGCTATAAACATAAAAAACTACCGCGTCAAAATCAATGGACTAGGGTATCCGAATGAGCCGCAGAATTTGTCTATAAACGATAAGGCGTACGGTATTTTATACACGAGTTATTGCTCGATCAGGCGGGTGTTATTCGGAGACGAAGACGTTTATTTAAGCGATATCGATTTTATAGACAAGTATCCGTTGATGGTCGTCGACACGCATCACCATCCGTTCTCCAGCGATAATAGGCAAAAAGAAATTAAAATAGAATTGGAATTTACGAACCCCGTCGCCAGTCCGGTCTCGGATCAGGGGACGACCGCTTATGCTGTAGTCGTTTCGGAGAAAGGTTTCACTTACGATTTGGAGAGGAATAGAATTACAATGTTTTGAGATATTTTTTAATGTGGAGACGATGATAAACCGTCTGCAGCATAGACGGTTGAAAATTGTTTTCGTTTTTTATGAATATAATTATATGTTAACTTTTTACACGCGAGAATCAATTTTTTTTCCAAAGTGTGTAGTTTAAAGGGAGGAACGAAACGTTCCCTTTATAAAAAAAGAAAAGAAAAAAAAAGGATTTTTTTAAATAATAAGTCGGTTATGAAATAAAATATGTATTTATTATCTTTTTTTTTAATCCGTGTACAAGTCGAGTGTGACATTCAGTTTAATTATTCCGTAGACGAATTAGCATCAAGTTCTAAAGCAGACTCTCACGGTATCTTGTAGTGCCCCCAAGGGAGAGTGGTGATGCCGTCTTCTAAAATAAACCTTTTTTCGTCACTCGCCGATAATGCTTTCTTGTGCTGTTCTACACTATACAATTCATGCTTCTTACTTCTTATCATATTCATATATTTATACACGTCTCTCTGTTCGAGCAAGCATTCCTTGTAGTCTTTAAAAGTAATTTTAGTTTCCACAACCGATTTCTTAATTCCTTTCGCTTTTTTAAATGCTTTCCCCTCAAAATCATCATACGAAGTTAACCGATTGGAGTACATCTTAGCTCTGAGTCCCACATATTCGGATAATGGATCACCCCGCATTTCATCCTTAAATGTGCCGAGTATTTTTTCTCGATATATGTCATATCTTTCATCATGTTTCCTCATATCCGAGTAGAAATCCGGAGTTTCTATTAGGTATTCCAAACTGTCCGTGTCCGTATACTGCAATTTCGCTTTTTCTCCGTATTCTTTTTTAATATGATTATAATGAAAGTCGTACATCTGCGTTTTAGCGATGTCCGATATAGACATTCCTATATATATGGGTTTGTTAAATAATAAACTAGTTTTTCTCATGTGAACGGCGGAAAGATCTTCACAAAATATAGTTCTATGCTTAAAAATCGGTTTCGCCACCCATTTCTCGATCTGTTTAGTCTGCGTAGCGAGTCGTATGTCCACTCTATTTCTGACATTTTCGATGGTTTTACCAAACACGGAATTGTTTAGAAGCTTGTAAAATTGCTTTTCGGGTTTATTAGTAGCGTTTTTCCAACGGCGTAATCGATAAAATCCGACATCCAATAACTCTGACTGAAACTCAGAATTCTATGTATTTTTTTTAGTTTCAACCCTAACGAAAGATATAATTTTAACGCTTTGTAATGAACGACATATTTTTCTTTATCGTACAACGTGGTCAAGAGTTTGATCTCCTTCGAACCGGGAGGTGCCCGTCTTTCGACCGCTAGCGGTAGGTCGGAATGTAAATCGTGTAATTCTCGAGGATATTCTAAATCCACTTCGAATATATATCCTACGTCGCCATTATCGCGTATCCGCATTACATCGATTTCCTCTTCGACCCATTTAAAATTACCCGTAGGCATTTTGTGTTTAGACATCACCCAACCGTATTGGTTCACGGCGTCCAAGTACATGAGATACGTTATAGGCTTACTCTCATCATACCCATCGACATGCGGGTTATTCGCTTTCGCGTGTCTGTTCGTCACTTGAGCTAAACCGCCTCTAATCCCCCTCGTGATCATGAGTATCATTTCGTAGTCGTACAAATAGTCTAAAACCGCTCCGCTTTCTTTTAATAATATGCTCCACGCCAGACCCGGCGTTGTAAAGTACCACGCTAAATCCAATCCGTATGATCCCAAAGAAATATTTCTAAAATATTCCATCACATCGGCTAGTAATAAAACATCGAGTCTGTTATAAAACAGTGTATATTCTTTCATATTCTTTATTTTAAATGTTTTCCAAACCAGTTCCGCGTGTTCATAATCCATCAGATTAATACCTTTTTCGTTCAACTCATTATAAAATTTTTCTATCGGTGGTAAACTAGTCTCGAGATATTTTTCATCATCGTCCATATAATCGTACGGATAAACCCCTTTTCTAAATAATAACTTCATCGGATCGGGATTTCTATATTCATGTAAAAATAAATCAAATTTCATTTGAAATTCTATACTCGATTTATATTTATCCAACCCAGCATCGATTAGATCACCGTATTTTTTCTCTTGTAAAAATTCATAATATTTTTTTGATGTCGGACCAATTATTCATATCTTTATCTTTGAAAGAGTCTACAAAAAATCCTCCATTATCCGAATCTGAACTGGAATCTGAATCGGAATCATTTTGCGACTTTCTCGATCTATTATACTTTTTGATATCATTATATTTATTTTTTATCTCATCTCTCTCCTTTAACCATCTCGTATAATACTCTTTTTGTTCCTCGGACATTCCATACTTTTTTACATTTCTAAAGTAATATTCATTCAATCCCTTAGTTAAATCGTCTAACGAATAAAGTGTAAACTTATACGAGTCTAAAAATCTCGCTTTTATTCCGATCCCGAAATCGACAGTATACGAGATATATCTCTCTTCGTTATTCGGAATGATATCGATACGCGTATTTTCATCTAATCTCAACATTTTTATTATTAAATGCGTATCGTAACCGCTCAAGTTATGGATAAATATGGGAATAAACTTCGGAATTTTAAAGTTCAAATTACAAGACTGGTGTGCCGCGCCTCTATACTCTCCGGTCAGATGACAATGATCGCGAACGCGGATATCCTTTTTTCCATGATCAAGACGAATAAACCGATAAGGTCGTGTGAATAAGTTAGCGATATCCCGTTCATCATCATTTTTTTCATCGGTTTCGAATTCATTCCCGCATATGTGACATATTTTAGCATCTGAAAAATCTTTTTCTTGTCCAGCGGTTAGAGGAAGCATGGGTTTTTCGTTGTTTTCATAATAATCTTTAATCGCTTGCAATTCAGATTTAAGCGTTTTAGCAAACTGTTTCCCCGCGTCGGTCCCGTAGTATAAAATCGGTTCTTTATACTCGCCGAAGGTATAAACCGTGTAGAGACAGAAGGATCTCGCCACATGATGTTGATATGTGTCGGTGTAAGAAACATATTTCGCATACCCCTCGGGTGTTCTTATAGTGTTAGGCGGTCCCCTCTCTACATTTTCTAATAAACACTCAAAATCCGCGTACATAACGAAAGGAATTTTCATCCGACATTTGTAATCTTTAAATTTTATAACTTCCCCTTTTCCCGGTATATTCACTTTTACGGAGTCGTGTTCTTTACAATACTCTTTGTGTCTAATCAATAAATCTTCTCTACCGAAATATTGCAGGCATCGTTTGCATATGTAGATTTTATTACCTCTTTTCGTCATCTGAATACGTACCAGTTTTTCCAGATCTTTAATATAACAATAATGCGATTTTTTTCCTTTTTTAATATATAAAAGATCGATATGCGTATCCTTTTCTTCATCTGTCACAATCAGCGGATATATATTATAGTTACTATTGTAACCGTAAACGTTTATCGATATTCCGCTTCGCTTTTCGAATTTTTTTACATCGTCCAAGGCGACTGGAAACTCTATGTCTTTCATCGCATCGACAAACTCGTTTTCATATCGTTTATATTTTTTAACTCTATCAGCATGTCGATTAACGGGGTGTAAAGCGGATAAAATCGCCCACAAAAAACATTTTTCATCTTTGTTTTTTACATTTATTATAGCTTTTTTATTTTTTATTTTATCCGGAAGATCGATGTAACTCGATCCTCTAAAAGGCGAGTATCTGTTAATCGCTAAATCTAGTCCTTCGATTTCGTAAAGGCTCCATCCGGATCCTCTCGCTTCAAACTCCTCCATATTCGTACATATTGTATCTCTCATCATCCTCAATGTTTGTTTCAAATCGGTAGTACTGTATGCTCTAAAATTTTCAGTTCTAAAAAACATCTTCTCTATTTCACATTTGTCACTCACATTACGCTTATACTTAGCGATAAAAGTCAAATTAAACTTAATATTATGTTTTGCGAGATAATCTTCTATGAACTTTACGATCGTATCGATAAATCTATTAATAAAAACTTTCGGATCTTTTATTCCGTGAATATTTTTAAAGTGATATGTAATTAACCTACTTTCAAAAGCCGTTTCTTTTAAAATAATCTCATTTTCAGTAACGGGTGGAAGTTTATCGCTTTTTACAGGCTTCACTAGATTAATAATCGTGCTCATCGCTAACAATGCGGCGCCGTGTAAAACGTTAAAAACGGAATTATTTTTATTAGTAGTAGTAGTAGGTCGTATGTCGAGTCTGGGTTGTTTGGCTGAAGTCGGTCCGTCTTCAACATCATCATGTCTCTCGATATCCGTTTTAGCAGTCGAAGTCCGAGCCGGGGCGTACTGAATAACTGAAGGTCTGCTTTGATAATCTCGAGGATTGAAATTTTCGATAGGAATCAAGTCGGGTACGGGCCGCTTTAATCTATTGACCCCACTCGTACTCGGTTTAGCTAAATCATTCGCATTACATTTTTTCACGTGTCGACTAAAATGTAAACTTGTGATTTCTTTTCCACATTTATCACACGTCTTCTTCTTATAACGCGTATTATCTCGTTCTGGATTCGATGAACATATTTTCACATGGTGGGATAAGTTTGTCTTCAATATCAGCTTGCCGCAGAAACCACATTCAATTTTGGAAGTCATTTTTTTTCACCTATAACAGAAAATAAAAAGATTAGTTATCAATAAAAAATTAAATTCGAATGCATTCTTACAAATAATATTTATTTAAAAAATATTTATCGAAAAATTTTACAAGTCTAAAAAAGTCGACTACTGAAAATTTTCAGTCTCAAAAAATATTTATCGAAAAATTTTACAAGTCAAAAAAAATTGACTAACGAAAATTTTCAAAGTCCCGAAAAAATATTTATCGAAAAATTTTACAAGTCCAAAAATGTTTACTATCGAAAATTTTCAAAGTCCCAAAAAATATTTATCAAAAAATTTTACAAGTCCAAAAAGTATTTTTCGAAAAATTTTACAAGTCCGAAAAAGTTGACTAACGAAAATTTTCAAAGTCCCCGAAAAGTATTTTTCGAAAAATTTTACAAGTCCAAAAAAGTTGACTAACGAAAATTTTCAAAGTCCCCGAAAAGTATTTTTCGAAAAATTTTACAAGTCCAAAAAAGTTGACTAACGAAAATTTTCAAAGTCCCGAAAAAATATTTATCGAAAAATTTTACAAGTCCGAAAAAGTTGACTAACGAAAATTTTCAAAGTCCCGAAAAAATATTTATCGATAAATTTTACAAGTCCGAAAAAGTTGACTAACGAAAATTTTCAAAGTCCCGAAAAAATATTTATCGAAAAATTTTACAAGTCCAAAAATGTTGACTACTGAAAATTTTCAAAGTCCCCGAAAAGTATTTTTTGAAAAATTTTACAAGTCCAAAAATGTTGACTACTGAAAATTTTCAAAGTCCGAAAAGTATTTTTTCGAAAAATTTTACAAGTCTAAAAACCTTGACTCCCAACAATTTTCAAAGTCTCAAGATATATTTATTGAAAATTTACAAGTCTTAAACTGAGCAAAAATATTCTAAGTCCAAACAGTATTTATTGAAAAATTTACAAGTCGTAAAGTGAAACTTGCTAAAAATTTTCTAAGTCCAAACAGTATTTATTGAAAAATTTACAAGTTCTAAACAGAGCGAAAATTTTCTAAGTCCAAACGGTATTTATTGAAAAATTTACAAGTCGTAAAGTGAAACTTGCTAAAAATATTCTAAGTCCAAACAGCATTTATTGAAAAATTTACAAGTTCGAAACTGGCTGAAAATTTTCTAAGTCCAAAACAGTATTTATTGAAAAATTTACAAGTCGTAAAAATGTTAAAGTCTTAATAAACCAAAGTCGGCACTTACCTCAGGAACTGTCGAGACGATCTTCAAAACACAACTGGTCAAACTCAAAATCGGACCGGTATATATACCCGGAAAATCACGTGGCTCACGTGTAAAGTTGCGCGTGCTCTTAGGGGCAAAGTCAGCTTTCAACGTGATCAAAATTTTCCATTGAAAACCGTTTAAAATTACAAATTTTTAAGAGAAAATAATTCAAAATTGATTTTTATGTATCAGGAGGGCGGAATACGGTAGAAACATTAAAATCGATTAACGAAACGATTCGATAAATCGAAATCGACAATCGAATATCGAATTATTCAGTTTTTTATTCTCCCGAAGTATCAGGGCGGCAGAATCTAGTAGGAACCGGCGCGCTCGAGCCGAGCGAACGGCGCAACGGTGGTGGCGCGCGCGAGAAATAATGACGTAGCGATGACCTTGGACTTTGCGCTCGTGGCGCGCGCGAGAAATAATGACGTAGCGATGACCTTGGACTTTGCACTCATACGTCTCGTACGCCGTGGGCTAGAATTAATCATTCACTACTACTCATTTGCTATTAAATTATAATAAGTAATCTCTCATTAATGTGTTTCCAACGATAGTAAAAAGAAAATTAAAATTTGATTCATTATAATTTCGGCACTATTTTAATAAAAAAGTGCCGTGTGATATATGGTGTTTGTCCTTACACTTCTTTTGGACGTAAGTTCAAAACGCCATATATCAAAAAATGCAATGCAGATTTCTCCCAAAAACACTTTATAATAGGATTTCCATGTCAAGAAAAATCGATGTATCTGGTTCTGTAGAGTACAAAACTACCAAAAACAGAAAATCGAGAAAAATTGGATTTATGCCTGTTTGAAAAAAACCATTCAAATGGTAAATGCAATGCATTGTCTGTAATGTTGTTGTATTGCTGTATGCTAAATGCCATACATTGTATACTTTTTAAATTTCCCTCCAAGGAATAAAATGATTCAAAATCTGGGTTAGACCCACAGGTTTCTTAAAATTGTTCTAAAAGTCTCCTTAAATCATGTTTTTTATTACCATTGATGGACAAAAAAAATTGGATTTTTTTCACGTTTTGCATATGGCCAAATTTGCAAACATGAAAAATGTGTGACTTCAAACAAAACCGTGGTGATTTTACAGATCTTTTGAAGTTTTATTAACAGTTATTCGATTATTATACTACAATTTAGAGTACTGAGAGTTAGGGAGCGCTTTTACGGGCATCCAATATTTATAAACACAAAAATTAAATTAAAATAAAACACTCTTACCTGCTCTTTGGACCCAAATATCGCAATTTCCACGCGGAAACGTAAACATTTTTAAACCTTTGGAATTAAACCTGATTCATCTGCAGTTTTTATACGAACATCTAGTCCCAGTCATGTTTAATTCGAAAACTTAACAACACTAACAAACACCACGACAAACTTAACAAACTAGCTTCTAAAACACGACGATTTGTAAACCAAAAACTGAACACACACTTCACTTAAGCATCATAATGATTCAGGGGTTTCCCAAACGTCTTTGATCTGTTGTTAATCGGTCATGAAAAATGTTTCGTTCGCGTGTTGTCTATCGTCCCTCCCGTCTCCTTCTGCTGTCGTCTGTGAATGTGTTTGGCCTGTAATCTCGACGTAAACACAACGCCGAAGAGGGACAACCAGGGCTGGGGACAACGGCCTTTTTGTTTAGTCTTTACAAGAAACAACGAAACGAATAAACGAATATACATTACTTGAGTTTGATCTAGGAATATCGATTGTAGTATAATTTTTCCGAATAACAACATGCAAATTTCAGACACTAAGTTCTAAGGAACCATATTTTTATTCAGAAAAGTTAAAATTTCTCCGTTATTAGTAGCCCGATCATAATAATCTTAATAACAGCGTTAAGTGGGTTAAATTTTGCAACTTTTTCTGCCTTTTTATATTTTTTTCTCAAATTTTAAGGGTTTTAAGATATTTAGCTTTGAAAACTAAAAATAGTCACCATTTTTAAATGGTGCGAGGTAGAATCAAATTTCTACCTCTTAGAAATATTTCTTACAAAAGGTCTTAATAGTGGTCATCCATATTCCAAGTTTTGAAGTTTTTCTTCGTTAAAAGGTTCATGAGACATAATTGAATATTTAATAAGAACAGACACACAGACGGAAACGAAGCACTTTCTGACCCATGCTAACATAATTGTTTTTCTTATTGTTACCTATACTGTCATATACTAAAATATTTACCCATAATTTCAAGTTAAATAAAAAATGTTTAGATTTGTAACAGAAATAATAGAGAAGCTTTAAGTGTTTTTAAGTTACCACTGAAATAAAACAATTGTTTATAAGTTTCTTTGTTTTTGAAATACTCATGTTAAATTTGAAGACAAAATATTGCCATGATTTTAAATTTGCATTATGTCGGAATTTGATGCTCTTTGCAAAAATTCGAACCATCAAACATAGCATAAGCACTATAAGTTTGAATTACATACCTAAAATCGTTTACTGACAGATAACTACTGCACGGAGCGAATCAAAAATAGTGATTCGACATTTTCGACTATTTTCAGGTACGCCCCAGATTTTTTCAAGCACGCCATATAAGAAGATAATTAGCCTATTTTTAATAAATGACAAGATATATATATATATATAACTTTTTATTTATTTCAGCACTCTGATTTATTTTAATTGAAAAAATGTCCACATTTACCGTCATAATTACTAAATTGCTTAATCATAACAAAGCTTCATAAGGCACCCACGCCAGACGGGCTGAGACGGAGACCCGTGAGTCGAGGAGAGGCAGGTGCGTGGTGATAAGATAACATCCGCACGCACGAATTGGCAACGTTAGCCGTAGCATTGAATATTAAGTGTTAATAGAAGTTGCAAGCAATGTTAATTTTTGAAGCCAAAAATTTCGATCAGCTGTTGGACGCCAGCTGTTAAAAACGAGAATAAGTGAATTCCCATTTTATCCCTCTGCATTACCCTGCATTATTCCCGTTTTATGTTTTATCCCAACTAGCCAAGCCGCACATGCGCAGAACAACGCCAATAGATTAATGTGTTGTCGTCTGCCCGGTTTTGTTTACGTTCCAGTTTAAGTTTTATGTCCTCTCAATCAAACGAAACGTTAAAATAACGATAACTCTAGTTCACATGGTTAAAATTATATCGGCATCAAATCGTGGTCGTGGTTATTGTAGGTTCAATTCAAAATTAAATTCGTTTTTCCTCTTCCTAACGAATAAAAAACTCTTGGGCATCGGGCATCGGACAACTTACTCGTTTTCAACTCGGGAAGCAATAAGGATTAAGTTTAGAATGGGTAGTAATAAAACCATGAAACAGGATTGTTTTAATTATTTAGTTCCTAGTTTTAGTTATTAATTAAAATATTTGTGCCTTGAACCAAAACCATCAGCCTTAAATAATTGGTGGGCATAGTCAACTGTCAGTTTAGACTGTATTACCTCTCCAAATTTGCCAACTCTTAAATTACCGGTACCACAATAATTCCAAAGAATATAAGATGTAGCCTAGTTTGTATTTCTTGTTGATGAAATGAATGAAAAGTCCTCTTCTTGAAACAGTAGAGTCCTGCAAACCCGAAAAGTCTGCCAGAGCACTTTCGAGTTTTTAGAGAGGCCCTACCAAACTGTTTAGTTCTTTCTTAAGGTATGTTTTAACAGATTAGGCCTAAATTGATGAAGTTTAAGTTTTTGTGTAATGTATGCTGTAGATGGGGTCTTCATAAGATTGACTTAAACTACCAGTCGAGTATTCGTACTTTATTTTTACACCTCTCCCGAACAGTTAACCCTGAATCATTTTCACAGGTTAAAAATACTTATTCAGTCCACATGAACCCGTATTTGTGGGACTCTACTGTAAACTATTCTCATATCGAAGATGTTGGTTTATTAATTATAGGCCTAGGGAAGTCACACAGGGCCGATGGCGAGTCCTGCAATCCAGCTACAAGGAGGTCACAATTAATTGTGGATAGGCCTAATTAAAATGGATGGCAAGGGCTTAGTTTTTTTTAATGAGGAATAACATTCGACCCTGCTAACACTCCCAATAAGGTACCCTAATATTTAAAAGGCCATAAATATTATCTGCATAAGTAACCAGTTTGCAATTGACTGGTGAAGTCGTGGTTTGGATCCAAAACTACAAGTCTTTTAGTTGCGATTGGCTGTTAGACTATTGATTAACAGTACCGCCTATGGAACATTCACCTTAGTCAACCTTAGTCAGTCACATTCACTAGGCTATACTCACCTCTCATTCATGTTTGGCTTCAAATAATGCCTACCAAAAAAGGTCGCCATTTAAATAGGTCAAATAGGTCGCCATTTAAAAAAGGTATTAAGAATTATTTTATCATGTTTTTCCATGGACCATATCCAAATTAGCTACACTTAAAAACTTATAGAGGAAACTCACAATGGACTTCGGTGATGTCAAAGAATCAAAATGTTATACTTTAAGGAGTATATGGGATTTTGCATTAACTAAAGCATTAACAATACAGGGTGTACATATAAATCTCATAGATTTATTAAATACCTGATACTTAAACCATTGCACAGATAATTTATGGACTTTCATCATAAATTAGACACATAAAAATCCTATAGTTGGCCTTGTAAAAGAAAAATTACTGTTATTGGATTAAAATCCAACAATGGTTCCCGATCTCACATACTGTAGGTGAGATGTGGTCCGCTAGGCTGCACCATTTCATCTTTTCGCAGGAGCGCTTTCTGCGTCTTGCCATTTTCAACTGCTGTACTCAACTGTATAGCAGTTGAAAATGGCAAGACGCTGAAAGCACTTCAGTAAAAATGTGAGCCCAACATCTCACCTACAGTATGTAATTTGATTTAGACCATTTTTCTGTTATCTGACGTGACATATTGTGCCAGGTTACAGCAAGTTCATTTAATTGTCTTTTTGTTATTTATAGTTTTCAGGCCTAATTGACCATCAGCAATGGTGATCTCTCATGCCCCATTGTGTATTTTACACCAGTTTATTTACATAAAACATCAACAAAAGTTGGTATGAGGTAAAAAAGCTGGGCTCAGCCGCTTTGGCAGCTTGACTAGTAAACCTTGCCGATGAATCACGTGCACTGTCAAGTCTCACAAACTGGACTCAATATGCACTTTGACCTTGTTGGATTTTGGAAATGTCGTGTTTCAAGAGTACGTTGTGGGGGATGGAGAATATACAAGAAAAGCTTTAAGGTGTAACATGGCAGAAACATTTATGGACTGAATAAAAGCGTAATTTATTTACAACAAATAACAGCAAAACATAATTAATGGCCTTAAAATAGAAATACTAAACAAAAATGTATTGTTCTAAATGCTAAAAAATGCACTTAATGTAAAAATGAAGGTATCGAGTTATTTAAAGTGTCGAGTTAACGGTAGTAAAGTTTGTGAGACTTTAGGCCTAATATACTCTGCTGACCTTATTAAATTCCCATGGTAGCCTAAAACCATTAGAATATATAGATAAACTAGAGAAATTTATGAAATAATAACTCTCAGTGAATTGCTTTGACAAAAATATAATACAAGAAATAAATCATTATAAAACCATCAAATAGGACATAAACAAATTTACACCAAGAAGCAATATAAATAGTGGCAGTTTGATGTAATGAAAACTTCTTGCTTTTCAGTCTCAATCTTCATCATGCCCCAGTTTCCTGCAACAAATATAAGTTGAAATGATTAAAGTTGTAGCCTAAATACAATCCTCTGTACAACGCAACAATTATACACATTGAGAGAGAAAAAAATTCAGAAAAATAGATGAGTTACAAAATAAAATATACAAAATGATTTTTTAGGTAGTTTTTTCTATGAAAACAGGATTAATTTGTGAATGTCGCAAAAGAGTGTGATGCAATATTTCTATTGATTGTCGTAATATGGAATGATGTGACCAAAATTACGAATGTCGCCTATTTCCCAGTTGGTCGACAACGTGGGGGGAGGGGGGAAAACATGGCGGAAAGCGCTATGAGTCTAAACAACTATATCTCGTTAACGGTATGAGATAAAAAATCAGTAACAATGTCATTTTAAAGATAAAAATACTGCTAACAATAATGATTATTAGGTACAGGGTCATATCTTGGAAAAAAATTATTAAATAATATGATTTTTTGAAATCTATGCTAAATAAGTAATTTTTAAGAAAAATGAATACTTTAGGCATCAATATTACTTTAAGTCAACATTTTCTTTAAAGATATGCTATTTAGAAAATTTCAATGATAACAGAGTAATTATTCCGCACAACATTTTTTTATCGCGTGAAATACAACATCCAAATAATTCTGTTTTGTGTTTGGAGGTGCTTTATAATACAAAATACAAAGTCCTATGCACTTAAATTATGTTATTTTAAGTCATAAAATAATGTCTGAATTATAAAAAGTAATGGAATTAAATACCTGTTAAAAACAGACAAAGGTATCTGTTAAAAAGTTCAGAGAAAGACAAAAAATCTCATTCTTCCACCTGCACTGACATTTGTTTGTGTCATATTATTTATTGTCAAGTTATTGTACAAACATCCCAAGACAGTAGTCCTAAAACCCTTACAAAATAATTTCAAAATAAGATAACTCTGAACAAAATGACACCGAGAGAACTTTGAGGGAGAAAATAGAATACCTGTTTCATTGACATCAGCAGCACTGTGCCCTGTTATATGCAACTCCTCGGGTAGATGGGGAACTAACTAAACAAAACATTTCTCACTCCTTAATATCAGCATAAAATGAGAAGCTTAATGCACATTCCAAGTTCAAATCACAGGCAAGAGATCATGGGGTGCTTGATATTTAATTGATATTCTTAACAAAATAATTTACTGCCATCAACTCAGTATAATTAAAGGGAAAACATCTAACAGGCCAGTTTAGAAGCCTTTATTATAATGTAATCTCATATTCATGGAATAGTTACTCTTTTTTATCATGAATATGTTCTAAATAACATAAATTAGAGAAAATGTTGACTTAAAATAATATTAATGCCTAAATTATTAATTTTTCTTAAAAATTAGGCCTACTTATTTAGCAAAGATTTCAAAAGTTATATTATTTAATAACTTTTTTATTTTTCAAGATACGACCTCGGACCAAATAACCATTATTGTTGGCAATATTTTGTGATTAAAAAGACGTTTTGACCGATGTTCTATCTCCTACCGTTTTCGAGATAACTGGTTTGACGCATAACATCCCCCGCCATGTTTGCCCCCCTCCCCCCACGTTATCGACCACGTTGGAAATTGGCGACATTCATAATTTTCAATACCTTGGTCCATATTACGATAAACAACAAAAATATTGCGTAACCCTTTCATGCATGCTCAACCCCCCTCAGCTCCTGGACTAAAAGCAATTGATGTATTGATGGGGGCAAATGATCAAACTTTATTATAGAGGGGAAAAGTCAAATTTTTTGGGCCTAAACTTTGTTATAAACTTCCAGTAGTGGTGTAGTGGGGCCATAGCAGGATTTGAACAATGGCATTTCTGTTTTAAGTGGTTTAAAAGTAAAAAAAAATCATCTCAAGACTTATTGTTACTCAACATAAATTATTATAAAAACACACTTAACTTATTCATGTTTTAAACGAGTAAAGTGGATCTTTATCTCATGAGCTTGCTCAAATACTCTCTTTCGCTCACGTGTCAATCAGTAATTTAGCCAAAAGCATACTTTACTCCTCAGTAAAGGAAACAGCTTGCAAGCGGTTAAGTACTTTATCGCTTGCTTCTCAGTAAAACGCCTCGTGCTGTTTTACAATTAGTTTTCAGCGCATGAACTGACATTTTGTGCCCGGTCATAAAGATATTATATATTTTGGGATGACCAAAATCAGCCCTGACCTGAAATAAATGTTAGGTTATGTTATAGAATTAAAAAAGGATAAAATCTGCTAATTTAACTTCATAAAGTAGTTTGAGTTATGTGCCAGCAGAACAACCCAAAGCATTGCATGAGTTCTTTTACACCTTCATCTCCTTACTGAATAATAAAATTAGAATGACTTTTAAATTTTTTATCAAATTTGCAGCATCCAGTAGTAAAAATATCTTGGGATTATGTTAGAAAATGTTAGAGTTGCTGCTATATATAGTTCACTTACCTAAGTCTTTAAGCGAAAATGTAGTTGTTTTTAAAGAAGAAGCAAAAAGTTTTTAGATAATTCATTGATATTATACAACAACAATGTTTATCTTAACTGTTTATCTTAATGTTTTAATGATCACTGGCTCTCCAGCAGCACAAGGTACAGGCCACACTTGGAGCCAAGGTACTCTATGTGTTAAAAATAGATCCATAATACTCTAAGAACTTTAACTGTTCAGTAATCCATGGTATGGCCAGGGAAATATTGTTCTGTATATAATTTTATTTTGACATAGTCCTAAAAAAATCATCTCACCTATAAAGAATAAGTTAGGGTCAAGTGTACGCCCCAATCATATCGTTATGACTTTGACTGCAGATTAAAAAATAAAAGTAGATAGGTAGCCCACTAAAAAAATAAAATTTCTCTGCTAATTTTTTGGAATATTAGGATTTTCCTTTATTTTAATTATTTGATGTTCGGGGCATGCACTTTCCCTTAGGTCTGGGTTGCCCCCCCTAGTGTACCTTTGCATTGCATCTAGGTTATTTGGTGATATTTTGGGCAAGAGGATTATAGAGGGAAAATATCACATCAAAATGACCTCTTTATGAACCTACCTGCCCACAGCAAAATGAATAAAAACCCAGTTTTATTATGAATTCCAAAGTAAATGGAATTCCTAATGATATTCAACTACTAAATATATTTTAAAAACACTGGGTCTTCATCTTCAATATCATAATGTGAACTGTGTTTTGGTTTCTAAACTGATCAAAACAATGTATTATATCAAAGAATGTGGTAGTCAGGCAATTTTTGTAAATCTCCGCTGGGTTAAGAAAATTATGTTTAGATTATTTTATATTAAATTTACAAATGTTTTTTAGGATTCGGGCATTACATAGTTTGCTTTGTTACCAGAATATTCATCATGTTTTTTTGAGGGGGGCATTCACTTGCCTAATGGGAAAAAGTACACTTGCTCCAAGAACATTTTAACACAAGTGAGTGTACAACCGCCTATCTCCCCCAAACTTACTTTTTAGGGCAATAATAATTTTATTTTTAGATTCCCTTAAATAATTCAGACCACCTAATTTGAAACAACTATCTTTATAATTGAGCTTTCAATAATTTATCAAAAATCCAACAGCAAAAGAAGACATACTAGTCTAAATGCACAGAAATAATAGGTAACTAGAAACTAATTTACTATCACCTGGGAGTTCACTTGCCCTGGACCACACCTACTGAGGAGAATTACACCTACCCTACTTGACCCTATTTTTTCAAAGTTGCTTAGGCCTAGTTTATTCTTCTTTCAAAATTACTTTTAATACAGAATGAATTTAAAGTTACAGTGTACCTTTTAAGTGCAAAATGTTCTGTGAGGCCACCCAAAGTTGGCAGCGTCACTGTTGATGGTTTGGTTGAGCAAAGACACTGGACACTCATCGGAGCCAGCTTATTCTTGGTGGTAGGCTGAAGCAGCACCTTGCAGGATCATCTAATCCACAAGTAAAAAAGTTAAATGTAATGAAACTGACATAAAAATTAACAAGAAATATATAAGTTAGCCTTATTGAAGATTTCAAGCTGATGCTTTCAGATGAAATGATATTATTTTGAATTTACTATAAAAAAAATCTGAAAGGTAAAAATTAACGGACCATAAGAGTTAAAACAGCCCAAGGGGCTTTTATAAGTCGTCTGTTGCACTAATATACTTTATTAATTTTCATTGAACCAATATGATAGTTTGACATTTCAGTGTTTGAGGGACTCTTAAGAAATTAAATACAAAACAATTTTAACTGTAATATAATAAAACTGAATTGAAATTTCTGTTAAATAAACAAATAAGATTTTACTGTCATTAGGCCAATAACTTACATAGCAATAGACAAAGTCAAAATCTTTCTTAAATTCAAACCTAACCTACTTAGTGATGGGGGAGTTAACTAGTCAACTACTTAGTGGTTTTATCAACTAATTGGTCATCTAGTCAACTAGTCGATTATTTTGACTAGTCGATGTTTATAGTCGATACTAGTCGATGTTTTACCGTCTTTAACCGACTAAGCTAGCCGGCAACTTAACCAATTACATATTGTTGTTTTTTACCGATTTTTGTTTGATCGACTTGTTAGATTGTCTAGACCAGTAGATGTTTTATACAATGACTAATTGACTAATGTGAACAACTAGACTAGTCAATGTTCAAAAGTAATCGACTAATAGTCACTAGTCGATAATGGAAAGTAGTCCATGTTCCCATCATTATGACAGAATGACAGCTAGCGACTATTGCCTCTAGGTGGCAAAAATTAGAGTGATCTTGTCATCCAAAGCGTTTTGCAAAAAAATAATCTCTACTCCCCATACAGTAGAGTCCCGCAAACCCGGACTTCGATAACCCGGAATTCTGGATAACTCGGAAAGCCTGCCAGAGCAATAAAGTGCATTGAGATTCAAGGCCAGAGCACGGTACGACACATATAAAACAGTTTTTGTTTTTCTTAAGTTATTTTTTGTAACTAATATAGTTTTTATATTTTTTACTATGCAATAAATAAATGATTTCTTATAGAAATAATAGAAACTAATCTTATTTTTTCTTATTTTTACTCATTTCCCGATAACTCGGGATTTTTACAAACCCGGACACCGTTCGGTCCACATTAGTCCGGGGGTGTGGGACTCTACTGTACTAGGCCTATACTATAACATTTCCATTACTACTCTTCATAGCCAAAAAATTATTCGATCAAATAACTTCAAATATTCGTAATTCATAGGCCTATGGCCTACCTACTTAATAATAGTGAACTTAGGCCCCTAACAATAGCTCTAATATCATTGGCCTAGGCTATGCCAATTCTGATAGAAACAAGCTAAGATATTAGTTCGGTGAAAGCAAGTTGATTATTTTTTTAAACTGAACTGAACTGAAATAATACATTTAGGCCTACCTGAGTTTGGGACTAACCCAAACAACAAAGTGTTGTTCAGGCTGACCTGTTCTAAACCAAAGATAAAAAGTTGTTGGTTGGAGAACAACTTGTTAGCGTAGTACAAGTTGCTACTATCTTAGGCCTGGATTTGCTGAGTGACAAGTAGCCTAGCCAGTGAAAATAAAAGATCCTTTAGTGAAAGAACAATGGATCCTTTGTTTCCACTGCCTACTTGTTGCTCACATTTAACAATGTATAATCCAGCCCATGCCTATTAGGCTTAAATGTTAACTACAGAATCTCGAGGGGAAAATTAGGCTAACCTGCACTTTAAAAAATGCTTAAAGGCCAACCAATGCTAAGGCTGTGTTGCAAAACTCTGAACTTTAAACTCCAAGACACAGGTAGCCTAGCTGTGTTTCTCAACTTACAAGATTGAGATCTACTTACCTGAAAATATTGGGTGAAATACATGTTTCCGATGACAACGATTTGAAAGACGAATCCTAGGATCTGCTCCGGGTCTGTCTGCCTCTTCACTGCGATCCTCCGCCACATACAGTAAAAATTCACATGTTCACTCCCTCTTCCCATAAACAAGTAGTCAGTTCTTCACTCCGAATTTTAGCCCGTGTCCTTAATTTGCGACATATTTAAAGAAAATGACATACCCTCTTGTTAAATATGATCCATAATACAAGTGTCGCGAGGATTCTAGGTAGGCCTAACCTCACTTTATCCCTTGATATGTTTTTTCACGCGAAAACAAATCGGAACTATTTCAGAATTACTTAAAAATTCATCACCGTAACAATAAGAAAACATCTTCTTAAATAGCAATAGGATATTATCTTATTGGTTGAATTTATTTATAAGGTAATTAATGTAAAATCTGCATTTGTTGTTGTAATGTACGAAGGAAAATGAAATAAGAGTTTTCGTCAATCTACGAAAAATCCCTATTTTCATTCCACGAGAATGTTTTGTCCCACAAGTAGTTTTTCATTTACCCATTACAGGGAGAAATCCCCAAAAGCGACGCCAACGACCTCTGATTTCAACCCAGACAACTAAGTTGGACCCAGCTTGAACCCAGCTTTTTGGCTTCATTTCGTCCATAAGCTTGCAACTTCTACTAACACTTATATATTCAATGGTAAAAGTATTATTACTTTTGTAACAACAGAGATCGATTTAAATTCTTTCAAACAAAGTTAAGTTAAAATTAGAAAATTTTTTTAATCCTTATCAAACTAATTAAATGAATGTATAATTTATTTAAACCACTAAAAGAGTGAAAACAAATGAATTTTTTGCATTAAAATATATTGACAAAAACTTAAATGCGTTATGATGACGTTATCCATGATGGTAAACAACAAGAGTAACATGTGCTGCAATTAACGCAGATGGCCGGAAAAAAACAATCGTGCGCACTGATCGTGAAAAAAAATGGAAGAGTAACTTTGTGAGTGGAACGAACGCGGAAGTTATGACAAAGATATGAATGACTGGAAAATCCAGAAGTGAGGGATCACTCATAGCGGTAATTTTTAATAAGAGTAGACTATTTTCTAAATCCGACTGACTATTCAGCCTCAGTTGGTTTGGATTTTTGGAGTTCTTTGATGTATGATGTTTCACCTGTAGACTGCCTAAAAACGCGAATTTAGAGATCTAATTTTCTAAAATTTTCCGGGGGAGGGCCCTGGGACCCCCTTACGTTGGGGGGGGGGGGATTGCATACCCTCCCGGAGGGCCCGTGCAGTGTACAGACTTGGGGCCCGGCTTGGCTCTCGGCGGCCCTGTCTGCCTAACACGCATAATAAGTAAAATAATTTTTTTCTATAACGTAAAATCTCACAAACTTGTCTCCCGGTAATTTTGACTCTCTGGATAAGTAGACATCTTTTTGTTTTTACTGTAATCGTGTAGTTTTTAGCATCAAGGACAATATAGTAAGTAACCCATTACCATTTTCAACGCATTAATTTTTTTCAGTTATTTAATGTTTAAATTTACCTTTATTCAGACAATTAATGAATTTAATTATATACAAGTATCCAATTTCATGCTATTTCTCGGGGTTTCTTCAACCCCCACGATGTATTCTGGAAAACTCGATATTGCCCAGAATCATCAGAGTCATAGTCCACATTGTGTCCAGTTTGTAAGACTACTGTAAAACTAAAATTGGTCTAACAGTGGGAAAAAATTGTTCCTCCCCAACATGTGATTCTGTTAATGTAGTTTAGTCTGAACAATGAATAATAAACTGGCAGTTAAGAACAGGTGACATAAAATAGCTTCTGAACATTCTGCAAATGGTTTGCGAATCACAAAATTAATGCATTATTAATATTATTATTAAGTATTGTAGAAAATTTTTTATCTATAGCTCAAAGCCGTAGCCTGGATAAGTTTTTTTTGAGGGGGGGGGGTTTGGGCTCCGCTATTACAGGAAGTTAAAAAAAATAACTTTCAAACCTTTAATTTTAACGCAATTTCAAAGATTTTTTGGGGGGGTTCGACCTTCTGACCCCCCCCCATTGGCTACGGCATTGCAATAGCTAATACTTAGACTGGCATTACCTAGGAGGATAAATTATTAGGAGAGGGCACGCTAATGGGAATACATATGCTGCGGTGAAGCCAGCCGCTCCCCTCTCCTAGAGGTGAACGCCGAGCAGTAGAGGGGCAAAAAGGGCTCTGCGTAACATGGGCGAGATAGGGAAAAACGCAACGTGAGCTACTTCGAATTAAATTTGCTGCCAAACTTGGACACCTATGATGTTCGCCGGCGGCATTTATAAAGTAAATTAAATTTGCTATCGAATGGTGCAATTTATTTTTATAAATATAATTGTTTATTATTTATTATAGGAGGTCAAAGTTAGAATAACTACTCCGGACTATGAACATCCAATCACTTTAAAAATGTGTATGGACAAAATATTAAGTTTTTATCAAAATAAACGTTTTATTCTTGTTCCGTAAGAACTACCCGACGTATCAATACTAAATTTCACCATCATCATCCTAATAATTGTAATAAAAATTATATAAACAAAGATTTACAAAAAAAAATTTTCGATTTGCTTCTGACGAGTTCACAAAAATCTAGCTAGTAGTTAAAATACAACTTGGATGTCAAAACAAATGGTTGATTTGCATTCATTATTATATTCTTTAACTTTTAATAACATGTTATGTTACTTTTAAGGCATTTATGAGTTAGGTAAGCAAATAAACGTATGAAAACACAACAAAAAACTGTAAATCACGCTCAAATTAATTACACTTATGGTCGTTTGATTAGAACAAAAGTAATGAAAGATAAGAAATTTGTTGCCCTTCAAATGCTCGAACGTATAATACCTTATAAGCTATATTTTAGTAGATAATGTTGGAAAAAATCTATACCAACTTCCAATAATCAATGGAAACTTCCATTTCCTGCTTCCTCTTACACGACGCGCGCTACTTCGAATTTAAATTGCCGCAAAACTTGAACACCTATGATGTTCACCAGTGGCATTTTCCAAGTAAATTAAATTTCCTATCGAATGGTGCAATTCATTTGTGTAATTATAATTGTTTATTTTTTACCTATGAAAAGTAATCCAGGGGTTCTCGTTTTTACGGTTTGTGCAACCCATTACACAGCATGATTTCACCATTTTTAAATCATCGTCATAAATCAATTTAACAAAAAACTTGATTTATTGTGGTCCAAATCAACAGACAGAAATCTACCGGCGCTTATCAGAGAGAGGCGTGGGAACTCGATACGTGGTGCGGGCGGAGGGGATAGAAGCGCTGTCCCCCCTCCACCCAGTACAGAGCCGGCGGGCGGGCGGCCGCTGGTTGGCTTCAACGCAACCGCCGCGTGTTCTCTCCTTCTATATATCCTCCTAGGGTATTACGTTGTCACACAACCAAATACATTACTGAAAGTAAGCTATGGATATAAATTATATCCATTTATCATTTGATTTTATTTATCAAGGTGTTCTGTGATCAGTCTTGTAATTCTTGATTTTTATTGTATGCATTTTAATTGCGATAACAATTTTCATGAAATAAGATTTAGTTTTTAAATGACCGCCATCTCGAAATGGGATAAAAAAAACTGTGGAAAAATAAAAGTTTCTACTTCAAGCTAAACAAAATTTATTTAAACATTTGAAATATCACATTCATAATGACAGACCGAAAATTAGGCACCTGAGATACACAATTACAAAATACAATTACGGCGGTTAATTTACAAAATATGTTTGTCTTGATACACATAAAAAAAATACAAAGAGGTCTCTGAAAAGTTACAATTCATTTCTAAAAATCTAAACAGAGGTTAAAATCATCTTATACCATCTGTAGTTCAAATCCAGTGTCTAGGTCTAAGCAGACATATTCCAGTTTACACCATTAGGGTAGACTGGGGAAATACTGACACCTCGGGCAATTCCGACACCTCAAGTTGCGGTTTTAATGTGTGAGTAAAACGCTATTGGATAGTGCTGCTACCTTGCGAGAGACACCAGAACTAACAGTCAAAAGAATTTTTGTCAGCAGACGAAGTGGTTAATTTGTGACGATTATAAAAGTAATTTTTCACTTTTTGATCTAAAATCTGACTCCTAAACTAACTAATATAAGTCCTATACCATTAGACCTACGGAAATAAGACTTAGTCTGCTAGAAAGTGTATTTCAAAGCGAACATTTGGGGTTTGATAGTGATAAGACCTAGAGTTAAAAATCCGTTATCTTCTCTCTATGGGGTAATGTCGACACACCAAAAGGGTCAAAACCGACAGGTGTCTATATTGCCTATTCAGTCAAAATAATATCACTATGGGGTTTGTAGAGTCTAAAGATTTCTTTTTACTATCTTTCTGATGTGAAATCTGGAAAATGGGCAACAGACAAGGGTTAAAGGGATGGAGAACCCTTAAAAAGGGCAATTTGAGTTGGTCTATAACGGAGATTGGTAAACAGTGTTGGAGCTGAAGTGGGAATGTCGGGAATTACTCTTTATGAACTCCTTAAATTAGTTAAGGAATGAACCTTTTTCTAATACATATACTTTTAATGTGTATTATAACTTATACTGAACTTTATGAACCGATAAACTATAGGTTTCTGAATATTTTTTGTCACTTCTCACTTATGTCGGAGTTACACCAAGTCCTTGTCCGTATTGCCCTGGTCACTGGGGAAAAACCAACTCCTTGCAAGAGTTACAAAAATATTTTTTCTATACTACTTAACTATACTGTATTACCAACTTCCAACTCCTTGCAAGAGTTACAAAAATATTTTTTCTATACTACTTAACTATACTATATTACCAACTTCCAACTCCTTGCAAGAGTTACAAAAATATTTTTTCTATACTACTTAACTATACTATATTACCAACTTAATATACTGTGTGTCCCAAAAGTCCCGGAACGGTTTAATATCTTTTGAAGTAAGCCAGATATCAAAACGATATTCTGCATACCTTTTAGTAGTAAAAAAAACTACTTTTTGATGTATGTGTCATTTCTGCCCCTACCCCCAAAATTGGATTTTGGGGGGGTAGCCCCAAAATTTTAAATGAAAACCCCCATCGGCTTATTTTAAAGGGCTTGTTAAAAGAAACACAATGCCGCAAACCGGAGGTCGATATCGTGCTCCAGTCCAAAATGGCGGCCATTCAAAAATTAAAAAATGCCGTGTGTCGATTAAAATTGAGTATTTTCTGTGTTCAGCAATTCACATTTAAATCGAATAAGAACCACCAGAACACATATTAACTACTTAAAAGGTACAAAAGTAATAATTTATTGTTGTCATTATCAAGGCTCAACCCTCCAAAATGGTTTTGGGGATGGGGGTTTGTCCAACCAATTCAATATTAACTCTCATCGTGTGACCACTCGTTTTAATATGCCGAACGAGTAAAAAAATAAGCCAAAGCTTGTTTTAATGAAATTTCAAAAAAGTTACCTAATACTTATAAATTTTGTAGGGTTTCCCACCCCCCAAAACCATTTTGGAGGGTTGAGGTTTGATGATGACTACAATAAATTATTATTTTTGTATCTCTTTAAGTACTTCAAATGTGTTCTGGTGATTCTTATTTGATTTAAATGTGAATTGCCGAACACAGAAAATACTCAATTTAGTAAAAAAAGTTACTAATAAATATCTGCCTTGATGTGACCTTTGGCTCAGTGGCAAAGGTCGATACTTGCGGTGGGTCGTCTATGCGTTATCTTTTAGGAAAACCTCCATACATGAAGTACCAAATATTCACCACAAAAATAACAAATTTGTTGAAATTTTACTAAAACAAGCTTTGTCTAATTTTTTTACTCATTCAGCATATTAAAATGAGGGGTCACACGATGTGAGTTGATATTGAATTGGTTGGGCAAACCCCCACCCCCCAAAACCATTTTGGAGGGTTGAGCCTTGACATGACAACGAGAAATCATTATTTTTGTATCTTTTAAGTAGTTAATATGTGTTCTGGTGGTTCTTATTCGATTTAAATGAGAATTGCTGAACACAGAAAGTACTCAATTTGAATTGGCACACGGCATTTTTTAATTTTTGAATGGCCGCCATTTTGGACTGGAGCATGATATCGACCTCCGGTTTGCGGCATTGTGTTTCTTTTAACAATCCCTTTAAAATGAGCAGTCGCACGATGGGGGTTTACATTTAAAATTTTGGGGCTACCCCCCAAAATCCAATTTTGGGGCAGGGGCAGAAATGACACATACATCAAAAAGTAGTTTTTTTTAGTACTAAAAGGTATGCAAAATATTGTTTTGATATCTGGCTTACTTTAAAAGATATTAAACCGTTCCGGGACTTTTGGGACACACAGTATTATTCTGATGCGGAAAATGCTAATTAAATGGAATCCAACACTAAAAAATATGTAACTAAACTTGAAAAAAATATTAAAATTCAATTTGTCTTAAGGTGTGGGCATTTCCCCGGTCTACCCTATCAAAGCACAATATCTTGCACATACTGATTGTTTCTCCACTTTCAGTAAAAATGAAGTTAAAGTACATGAACTCATCCGTTTGTCAAATTAACAGTGAAAAGTAAATTAAGTAGGCCTATCGCATGAGGAGAGCAGGTCATCACAGCCATGGCACAGGTTGCAGTCTGAAGACTGAGATGCAAGCTACAGGTTCACTGCCACTGCCGAAGTTATCTGTGGGCGATAATTTCCTGGTTTTTTTTTAGCAAATTTCCCCTATTGGGAAGAAACTGTTACCGTAGGTCTCATGGTAAGACCTAAGCCCGAGACCATCATAACTTTTTGTTTTTAGGTCCCCAGATGCCAAAAACACCATTTGTTCATTTTCATTAGGGGCCATACACATATTACGTAACACATTTTTTTGTCATTTCAAACCCCCCCCCCACCCCCCATGCGTTACGTAACTCGAGCGTAGTAGGAATACAGCTTAAGCATAATTTTACAAGTAGAATATGGAATTAAATAAATAAATAAACTTGTAATGACTTATTTATTAATAACATTTTTTATAATCAAAACAAAATTGGTACAAACAAACAAGATTGTTACTAATAATATAAACAACACAAAAAACATCTTAGTAGTGCGACACCTGCCTTATTGTCTTATCGACAAACACCGATAAATAGATTTGGGAGGCACTGCGCTATACTGTATCATGTCATGATTTTTACTCTAGAAAACAATACCAAAAAACAAAGCTGTAAAGCAAAGCATAAATTTACTCAACATGTTACCTATTTATTTTTAGTTTTACTGTTATTAAAAGTAGTATGACAAACGTATCTTTTTATATAGGTAACTGTAACTTTGATTTAGATATCAATTTGATTATTTTTGTATTTTTAAAGAGGGACAAAATTTGAGAGTTACGTAAGTTGAGCCAAACCCTCTCCCCCTCCCCCATATAACGCAGCATAACGCTACGCCATACCCCCTCCCCCCCCTTAAGTGCGTTACTTAATATATGTATGGCCCCATATATACGTACACCGGGTGTCCCATAATAGTCCCCCCCCCAACTTTTTCCTATATTTTTTCAAATATCAATTCCACACCACCTCCAAACGTTATTGGGTAGTTAATACTTCATTTTGAGGGGGTACCCAATTTTGGCTGCCATCTTGGATCCACCATATTGGATCCAAAATAGTTTTTTTCAAATGTAAAAGTGGTGTTGTGACACATCATTTTAAGCTAGATTTTTTTACTGATAACAATGCCGCAATCCGTTTTTTAATATCTCAATTGGTTCTCAAGATATGGGTACTTTTAATTTATTTATTTTCAACCATTTTAAACATTACAAATTGATAGAAAAGGCCCATATCCACAAAATAATGCTAGATAGTGACGAATAACCACCATCAGTCATTGTTGAGCGATTTACACTCAACTTTCACCAACGTAAATTTTTTGGCCGCCATCTTGGATCTGCCATTTAAAAAATGAGGTAAGGCCTTGTTTGCACGACGACCAGACGGTAGGACAGTAGAAAAAAATTCTTTTGTTCTCTTTTGTTTAAAGGTGTGAAGTTCAAATATGAAGTTGGTATTGTGACCCATCATTTCAAACTAGGTTTTTACGCTGAATTCAATGCCGCAACCTGTTTTTAGCTATATAACTTAGTTTTTGAAAAATTCATACTTTTTTAGACTTTTACCATAAACATGTCAATGCCTATCTTGAAAAATAAATACTATAATTGAAAACGGGTTGCGGCATTAGACTTGGCGTAAAAAACTAGTTTGAAATGATGGGTTACAATGCCAACTTCATATTTGAAATAACTTACCTCATTTTAAAATGGCGGATCCAAGATGGCGGCTAAATAATTCACATTGGTGAAAGTTAAGTGTAAATCGCTCCCACAATGACTGATGGTGGTTATTCGTCACTATCTAGCATTATTTTGTGGTTATGGGCCTATTCTATCAATTTGTAATGTTTAAATTGGTTGAAAATGAATTAATTTAAATAAAGTACTCATATCTTGAGAACCAATTAAAATTTAAAAAAACGGATTGCGGCATTGTAATCAATGAAAAAATCTAGATCGAAATGATGGGTCACAACACCACTTTTACATTTGAAAAAATTATTTTGGATCCAATATGGCGGATCAAAGATGGCGGCCAAAATTGGGTACCCCCTCAAAATAAAGTATTAACTACTCAATAATGTTTAGGGGTAGGGTAGTGTGGAATTGATATTTGAAAAAATATAGGCAAAAGTAAGGGGGGGGACTATTGTGGGACACCCGGTATATCTGTATATCTATATATGTGTCTTTAAGCACGATAACTCGCTTAAAAATGGTCTGATCTTAATGAAATTTGGCATAGACGTGTAAAGTAGTAATTATTTGGACGAGTTCTTAAATCAGCCTGATCGGACTTCCGGAAAGGAGGATAGAGGGGGGTAAACCCCTCAAAAATGGGTTTTTGGGATTTTTTTATAGAAAATTAAAAATAATCCAATTTTTCTTAGAACCATTGAATTCAGTTAAAAAAAAAAAAACAATTTAGTATTTTGAATCACTCTTCTGTCCATTGGTTACCGAGATATTGAAACTGGTAAACATAGTACGTTGTCCCAATGTTAACCTTATGGGAAATAAGTGAAATTAAATATCTCGCTTATTTCTCCACATATCTTGATAAAACTTGGTAAATGGCTTCTTCTAGTTCAGATCTACTAATTATTGAATTAAAACCACCCAGTTTTAATATACCTGCAGCAGCAAACCTGCATACTCATTCCCTATGTTATTCTTATGGAGCTTACCAAAACATGTCAAATCTCGCTATGTTGAATTGAAATATGTGATTTTCATTTGAAATTTGCTGAGTGTGCAGGTCTACTGCAACGGGGGTGTTTTATGTATTTTGTTTTTCCATGTCTACGCTTAAATTGTCCTCACATCCCGCCTCATGTGCTCCGTCTTCGTGTGTGGTGTTATGTAAACGTTGTTCTGTACGCTAGTTTAACCCCCTTCTTTTTTAATTCTCTGGAGAGGCCATTTTGTAATATTTAGCTGTATTCAACTCAAAAAAACTTCATTCGTTCCCTCATTAATGAATTTATGTGGAATAGTGAGCTATTGTCATCACCCACATGTTGGGACTGAGGTGTGGGACCATAATATCTTTTTGTTTAGGGCCATGACCATGTATCTTTTTTGTACATGAATAAAAAAGTCATGTATATTCTAGTAGTTATCCAAGGCTTTGTCCGTTGGAAGTGTAGTAAATTTTTAATTTTATTTCAATGTGCAATTTTTTGCAAATCACTAAATGGACTGATTTTTAGCGAATTTCCCCTATATGAAAGGAGGTGTTACTGTAGGTCTCATGGTAAGACCTAAGCCCGAGACCATGATAAATTTTCGTTTTGGGGCTCCCAGAAGCAAAAAACAAGATTCGTTCGAATTTGTATGTATATATGTCTGTCTGTTAACACGAGAGCAACCGTAAATATGGTCCGATCGTCCGATCTTATTGAAACTTTTTACAGTCTTATAAAGTGGTAATCACTCGGACGAGTTCATACACCAGGCTGATCGAACCACCGGAAGGGGGTAAAGGGGATGAATACCCTCCAAAAATGGGGTTTTTGGGTTTTTTATATATAAAAATAAAAATAATTTTGAATAGCAGTATTGAATTCCTCTCGAAAAAACAAACAATTTATCATTGCTCTATGTTCGTTGGTTACTGAGATATTGAAAGTGGTAAACATAGTATGCTGTCCCAATGTTAACCTCATGGAAAATAAGCAAAATTCTTTTTCCTGCTATGACGTATTTTTCTAAAATTGTGTCATAGTTTTCGCCAAAGCGTTGTCCAGATAGTCGTCGAGCAGGGTTCATTCCAAGGGTCGAATTTTACGAGACGAATGAGTCGAACACCAAAATGAGAACAGATGGCTCACATCTGAGCGTATTAGGAATTGTTCCTTTCAGTTATGCCCTAATCATCATAGCCATATGCGTTCTCAGATTTTTCTAATTTGCAAGATGGTCGGCTCCGGAGTAAAAAAAAAATGACGCGTAAGGAAATTCTGTGGGCGAACCACAGACGGGAGGGATATCGTCATGTCGGTCAAAGGGTAGAAGCTATTTTACAATATCAATATTATTACTCACACTAGCCTATGCACACACACACAGCCTACACTCAACAGCTACAAAACCTAAGGGAACGGGCTTACCACAGGGCTGCGGGCGTACCACAGAGCTGCGGGTGTACCACAGGGCTGTGGGCGTACCACAGAGCTGCGGGCGTACCACAGAGCTGCGGGCGTACCACAGAGCTGCGGGCGTACCACAGGGCTGTGGGCGTACCAGAGGTTGGAAGGAAGCTGCGGGCGAACCACAGGCTGCGGGCGAACCACAGGCTGCAGGCAAACCACAGGTGGAAGGAAGCTACGGGTGAACCACAGGGCCATGGGCGTACCACAGGTGGAAGGAAGCTGTGGGCGAACCACAGGCTGCAAGCGAACCACCGGGCCGTGGGCGTACCACAGGGCTGTGGGCGTACCACAGGTGGAAGGAAACTACCACTAACCCTACCTACATACACCACAATTTGATTATTGAGTGGTATATGTTGACTCACAACATACACCACTCAATAATCAAATGCAACCCTCAAACTGTGCAAGCCCATAGTAAGCGTAGTCTAAATCAATAACAGAAGCAAGTGTCAATAATAAAATAGCGAAGCAAAACTAAATCTAAGTGCAGCTGAAAAGGTTAGTCAACAGTACAATATAATATGTAGAGGGTAGCAAAATCTAGAGCAAATCGATCAAACAAGTGCATAGGTGGCAGTGTGTGTGTCAATCGATCATTTAAAATATGTAGTCTGACTTTCCGTACTAAGACAACAAAAGAATTTCTATTAGTAATACTAGTAAAGGAACTAAAATATTTGCTTTGAATAGAACTGGCAAAACTTAAATTCCAAAATAAATGTTTTGTCAAACTTCTTTAAGGAAAAGCAAAGTCAGACTTTAAATTAAAAAACTCTAAGTTCAAATTGAGAAAAAATATACTCGTGGTCACTAAGACTTAACTCCACAACGTGTAAAGTAAAATCATAGAATAGAAGCGATCGTATAGTAAAGTTAAGATCGTGTATCGTAAGTGTAATAGGAAGGGCGATCCCTATCTTAAACGTGAGCTTGCGGCTTCGTCAAACGTCGGCGATCGAATCAAATCGAAATAGGAAGGGCGATCCCTTCCTTGAGAGCTGACGTCCAGCTGCTTCGAATGTCGGCGAACGAGTCTAGAAGCGAAATAGGCAGGGCGATCCCTACCTTGAAGGTTAACGTGCGTCTTATTGGAGTGTAGGCAAACGAATGAAGCCGGGTTCTGCAGTTCTGCTGTGGCGGTGTGGCGGACAGTATGGGCAGTGAGGAGTGGGGGGTGGGGGAAAGCGCTTGTGCGCAGGTCCAGCCGGGCATGCGCGTGAGAGTCGCCTGGCGAACCAATAGCGGCCGCCGACCTAGCCAACCGCGGGAAATTCAAACTTGACCTGCGGGGCGACCACAAAACGAGCTACGCTGTTGTTAAAATTCATAAAATAATCGGTACGAAAATAAATACGTTACGTTGCTTATATCTCAACATATCAAGCACATCTCTTTCAGACTATAAGATAAATAAAATTGAAATTCTAAATAAATTATTTAAGAAACAAGACATTTTATGTTTTTTTATAAAGGTTTTTTAATATTTTCTATTATTTTAAGACACTATTCATGTATACTTGTTTATACTGTATTATGAATAAAGATAATTTGATCTGATATGATTTGATCTTAATACAACTTGGATTGTGGCCTTATCTTGATGAGATCTAACGTATATTAGTCTGAAATTCCGGTCATTTCCATTTTTGTGGCAGCAAACCTGCAGACTCATTCCCCATGTTATCCTTATAGGAATGACAAAATTTATATATTGTCCTTATTTCTTAACACATCTTGATAAATCAAGAATCAAGAATTTATTACAACAAATTACAAACTGTACAATTTGTGTAGTTGACGTCAGATTCAGCCTAGCGAACAAAATAGTAGGCTATATGAGAAAGTTTGTGTGGGCCAATTGGCTTTCATAAATATGAAATGCTGACTAGGCTAATATATTAACAAGTTGAACTTAGAAATAATGAGTTAAAATAACAAAGAAGTAAAATAATCTGACACAATAACATTTTCATTAAGACGGTAAGAGTTACAATAACAAAGAAGTAAATTAAACTTCTCATTACATGAAGACTCAGACAGCCTACGACTATAGGGGAAGGTCGGCAGGTATCGGACACCTTAGCTTTTTTTGACTACTCGATTTAAGGATTACGATAAGTAACTAGCTTATGCGTCAAATAATTCTTCAGTATTTCATGTGCAATTGGTTTAAATTATTTATAATAATGACAATAACAACATACTATTTTTTGAAAAAGTTTACCTGTTTACAAAATGTGACTTCCAATTTTTGGAGGGTGGTATCGGACAGACCTAAAAATAGTACTAAATTTAGGTTTGGTGGATATTAAATCATACAATTGAATAAATTTATAATGTATTTATTTCCTAAATGATCTTTCTCCGATGATTTCTTTATTTCCTAAACGATTGCTCCTCGGCACACCAAACCTCTCACTTGCAGTATTATTATTTCCTTAAACAAAACCTAGTCTATTGCCAATTTAATGGACACTACATCATAATTCCCTCTTATTTTCCCCATGTTCCCTAAAAAAACAAAGAATCCAAAAAAATCCGCGAATTTAAGTGGTCATTACATTGTCCGATACCACCCGATTGCAGCTTGTCCGATACCAGCCGCCAGACAACACAGTTTATAATGGCTGTCAAGCCGCAGTCCGCAATGCGACTGGACCTAAACGTCGTTTTTACTTAGTATAAAGTATACTAAGTATTTTAAACTCAACTATGACCGATATCATTTACTTCAATCGTTGCAGCAGCTTGGGAAAACTATATCCGTGCACGTGTCCCAACTCAAAAAAACAAAAAACTCTAACCACAACAAAAGCCGTGTACAGTAACTGAAGGGGTCCCCCGTAAAACGTTCTAAACGACAAAAACCTAGTTTTGAGTAATCAAGGGTTGAAAGTTGAATTCTAAAATTTACGGTTTTTGTAAGGTTAGAACTTATAATCATGTATAATCTTTTAACACCCTATTTATAACATCATAATGTAGCATTATATTGAATTTGTACCTGCCATCAAGCATTTTACAACATTTTACGTGTTTTTTTAGGGGTTATAACGTTCTAAATGACTGGCGCTTGGAACGTTTTCTGACGGACTGCTCTTCTACTTTGGAAGAAAACATGAGGGAGAGTAGGAATACCAATAGATACAAAAATAAAACTAAATATAAAACAATTTTATTGATGTAAAAGTACAAAAACGTAATGTTGTTAATAAAACGTGATACGTCATTTTGCTAAAAGTTATCCACTTGTGGTGCTTAAAACGTTATTCTACCCACCTCTTTTGGGGGCAATTTCCAGGCCTTGGCTTCTTATTTTTTGAAACATAGGGTAATCCAACTTTTCTATATTCAATCCTGGTCTTATCCTTCCACTTTCCAATATTTACTTCACGTCTTTTATTTTTATTTACGCGATTTTGGTCCTTGGGTGACAGCGCAACGACCGGCGGGGATTCCATCTTTCGGCGAATAGAACGTTATTACCCAGAAAGCCCGTGCAGTCTCACAAAGCACGCAAACTTTGACAGATGAAACCAGGGCTACCAACTCAAATATCTTCAAAACAAAATATACCACGGTGTAGCTCATGTCCTGGAGAACCTTTTTCACTGAATATCTTCAATTTTGAAATTTTGTCGTTTAGAACGTTTTACGGGGGACCCCTTCAACTGTCCAATATGGCGATGGGCCGACTTGCTCATTTAGGTGGTTGTACTGACGGCTTGACAGCTGCTGCCCCTAGCGTAATTTTCCTGAAACTGGTTCTGTCCGATACCAGCCGCTGTCCGATATCAGACGACTTTCCCCTATTACAAAACAATTCAACTAACGATTAAAACACCTAGGCTACATATGAAAACTTAAATTGAAATCAGGGTGGTTAAAAAAGTCATCTAAATTATAACAACGATTATCTAACAGCCAGTTTAAAAGTTGAGATTTGAAAGACAAAGGCGGTGACACACTATCAGACTTTTCATCACACAAGACATCACACCGCACAGGGAGATAAAATAGCAGCAAAAGTTTGCTCCACACATTTCTCTGAACAAGACATCGGATCACACAAACCTCCGAGCATGGTAAAAGAGAGTTTAGAGAGAGAGGGAGAATGAGACCGAGAGAGAGGGAGGGAATGTGTATGGTGATTGGTCAATACTCTTGGTACCCTACAACATTCCAAATTTCCCGGGAACATAATAAATATCTCAAGCTAATTGGCAAAATTTAGATGTGCAACCCTTTAAACAACCAATTTATCTAAATACTATGTTTTTTTTAATTAAATCATACAATGGGGTCAAAAATTATTTTTGATTATTATACTATTTTGTTGGTAGCAATGAATCAGGCAAATGGTTCATTCATTTTCATTTATACCCGTTTGCACTAATTTTGTTTTGATCAACCGATCCACTAGCATCATGGCTTGGACACAACCTCACTAATAACATACTGTACATTACACGAGTGTGGGACTGAGACGATGCAACCCGCTGAGCACCCCCGTATCGATAGCATGGTCTGCTGGCTAGCGCCTTTAAATCTTAGTCCCACACTCGTGACCTCACTACAGCTGGGAATCTCAGCCTACACACTTCGTAAAACTCAACGCCATAATGATTTACGAGTTGATGTAATGTAATTACATGTTTCAATAGTAACCATGAATAAGTATATAGGATATCATCTAAGACTTACCTTATGGTGGTCCAGTTATAATTTATGAACAGAAAGAACGTTATTGAACGACTTATTTTTTAATAGCCATTAGATGAAATTATTACGATTCTTGCCCGTGAAATATTTGCGCCCTATAGTGCGAAGGGCGTATGAATCGGACGAGGCTAAGGCAAGCTGTATGGCTCCAAAAAACTGAAGTTATGGTTTATCCAAGATTTTTCCTGAATCAAGGTTTAATATCTACAGTTCTATTAAAGTTATAAGTTTAATGTTATGGACTTTAATCATTCAAGGGATCACTGGCTTTCATTTGTAAATATATCGAGCGGGAAAATGTTGATAAAAACTCGAACACTTGGTAACTTAGTTGGTTACCAAACTCATTGGTGGTAACGATTGAATAATTATCAATAATGAAGTACTCAAACTCATAAAATAAACTTTTAATTTTTACTCAACTAATCCAAAAATTACTCCACACAAACTCTCAGCATAAACTTCCGATATTTCACTAACATTAATTGCCAATTCAATTAATTAGGGGTATTGCAAAATTTAATGTCAACGTGTGCGGGGCGGCGCTTGCGACGGCGTACGGAGCGACGTTAGGGGCAAAATAGACCCTTACACACTATCACACATCACACAATACCCCGTACCAGACTTTCTTTGATCTTTCGCCAAAAAACAGCCTCCAGAGCGCTCGTGACGATGTTTGGTGTGACGAGTGGTGTGATGTCTTGTGTGATGTGCGGACCCTTGACACACTACAGTATCACACGTGCTCCCTTTTGTCCTGTGTGATGTGTGGTGTGATGTCTTGTATGATGAAATGTGTGATAGTATGTCACCGTCTTAAGAGTGACTAGGTGTGCTTCATGAGGTAACTTATTGAACATTCTAAGACCAACAGAGTGTGATTTTTGGGTTTTTGTTAGTTTGACATGAGGTAAATTAATCTTATTCCAAGACCTAGTAAAATGAGATTGAGTGTCACCCTATCGTCATAAAAAACTTGGTATATGGCTTCTTCTAGTTAGGATCAACCCACTATATTTTTAATTAAAACCACCCAGTTTTAACATACCTGTTGCAGCAAACCTACATTCCCGCTCACCATGTTATTTTTATGGAGTCTACAAAAACACGTTAGATTGAAATTTTTTTGCATTTGAAATTCGCTGAGTGTGCAGGTCTGCACAACAGAGGTACCTGCTGCAACAGAGGTATTTTTTAACACAGACCTCAATAAGAAGAGTCCTTTGATAACAAGACCTTCTAGTATCCCCCTGAGAGTCTTCTTATTGAGGTCCTACTGTACCAAACATTAAACTATTAAAGTCTCTGATTGTGATGTGAAAAGTGAAAAGGGACCTGTTTTTGATGAGGTTAATTTTTTAGTACGGGCATTTTAGTCGAATTGGATAAAAAATTGAGTTTTGGGTTTTGATTGGTCATGATTTTTCAATCTTTCCTGTACAGATTTATTTGGTTACTTTAGTGTTAAGGATGTGAGAAATTAAAAAATAATCAATTTAGCATGTCATGTATACAAAAATGGATCTCTTGTCGCTTGTATTGAAAATAACATTGCCGGCGACTTCAGGTCCCAATGCCCAAGTAAATGCACAAGCTGTAGTGACAGAGTAGTCAGGGGCATTACAAAACCAGTCTCTTCTTAACAGTGGATGAGTGAACTACTACAAGTTTATCTTACAGTAGACTCTCAATAGTTCGACACTTTGTGAACTATGGAGGTGTCAAAGCAGGGGTGCCCAGAAGGGGGGGCATGGCGCAATTTGCGCCATCAAAATTTTTGAGGGGGCATGATGTTTCGGGCGGAATTTTTGTTTTTTGTGAGCAATTTTAAACAAGTGAATAAGGGAAAATTACAAACAAATAAATGATCATAACCATACGCAACAGTTAAAAGTATCAACTGGCAACCCTGTCTGACATCGGGCCCATAAGAAACAGGGTCTTAAAAAAACAAAAAAACAGGGGGGCTGTTTTTAAAAGACGGGGTCTGTGGCCCCGGTCTGACACAGCCGTTAGCAATGTTGCCAAAAACCGGATATTTACCCGGTTTTCGGGTATTTTTAAGGCCGTGCCGAGATTTGGCAGTGATTAAAAAAACCGGGTTTAACCGGGGATGTAAGACTTGGGTTGAGGAAATTTACCCAACAAAAAACGGGAAAAATCGGGGATTTTCACAAGGATTTATTGGAACTCTATATATTTTATTTTTTGAACGAAAGTTGGTATTATGTATTTGGTATGGTTGTACTGTATTGGTTATTTCGTTACAGTGTTACCAGAAACCGGGTTTTAGCCCGGTTTGCGGGTATTTTGATGTCCATTTGGGGACTTAATTGAGAGCTTTAAGAAAAATCGAGTAAAATCCGGGATTTTAGACTTGAGCTGCAGGGATTTACCTGGCATCCTAAATACATAAAAAACGGGTAAAGCCGGGGATTTTTACATTATGGTTTGCTTTGAAAATATCCAATGTCCATATAAGGTGAGAAAAATAATTTTGTTTTTATGGTTTTCAAGAACAATACTTGAGGTAAATATAGACATATTTTAATACATACTGTGCAGTTTATTGATGTAATATTTCCCTCCTTACCCATCAATTTTAGGAAAGTATCCTTTCTTGGTTGTTTTCAAAGTCGTTACGTGGTTTTTCGGCTAATCACCCGGATTTTGGTAACTGGGGCGATTTTCCAGGGATTAGCACCGAAAAACCGGGTAAAAGTGAGGATTATTAATGGAGTTGGTGGGTAAAATGCCAAATCCTGTGCAATGCAACACTGGCCGTTAGAGATAAGACTATAGCAACAGTCAACAGTCGTATGAAGCACGGTTGGTGTGCCTGCTTGGGCTGTGCTGAGGCAGTTCTACAAATAGTTCTATTACTGAGAAAAGTGAATGGTGATTACAAGTTCACATTTTGTTGTGATATCGTGGTTGGATATTTATTTTAGCTAGTTAGATAGGTATACAGAAACTGAATTGTATTCTGTATTTTTTATCTGTGGCAAACTACGGAGTGGTTATATGTGTGTTTTGTTCAATGAACAGTAGGCCTCCCAGCCTATACGGTTTTCCATTTTGCATGGCGTGTAAGGGATTAAGGAGACCCTTGCTCTCGCACGCGCACTCACCAACGCGGAGCGGCCGGCCCCACTACCCTCTGACCGGGGGTCGCCGGAATTGTACCCCCCGGATTTGTACCCCCCAGAAAGAACGCTACGTCATTTTGACGTCACAGGACGGGGGGGTACAATTCCGGCCGCGAACTTTTAGGACGGATAAATTATTATGTATTTTAATCAACTGGCATTTCACGGCTGGCTGAACAGCTGCATACTTGATATAAATCCAATTAAACTTCTTAAGTCCGACCCCGGACTTGTACCCCCCGGATTTGTACCCCCCGGATTTGTACCCCCCATGGTCAAATTCTTAAGTCCTACCCCGGATTTGTACCCCCCGGATTCGTACCCCCCGTCGCCAAATCTTCAAGTCCTATTCTGTCGGACTGTTTGCCATGAAATTTGGTATAAATATGTAAAATTTCACGGAGGAGGTTTTGAAGCCATTCATTTCGTCCTAACTCAATCGGGGGTACAAATCCGGGGTAGTACTTGAATTGATTCGAGTTTATTTAGTACTTGAATTCTGGGGTAGTATTTGGTGACGGGGGGTACAAATCCGGGGGGTACAAATCCGGGATAGTACTTGGAGATTTGGCGACGGGGGGTACAAATCCGGGGGTACAATTCCGAGGTCTGACTTAAGATTCTGACCATTGGGGGTACAAATCCGGGGGGTACAAATCCGGGGTCGGACTTAAGAATATGACCAGGGGGGGCACAAATCCGGGGGGTACAATTCCGGGGTCAGACTTAAGGGAAATAATTTAATTGCAAACCATTTAGGTGTTGATGATTTAATAATGTATTGGGGGGTACATTTCCAGTCGCGGGCTGTTTCTCTAGCGATTTAGGCCCCGCCTCCTGTGACGTCAAAATGACGTAGCGTTTTTTGTGGGGGGTACAAATCCGGGGGGTACAAATCCGCTACCCCCTGACCGGCAGGTAGATGACTCATGCACTAGGGCCTTAAGTGAGTAATCGCATTTTTTTAAAACATCAATTTTAACTAATGGTCATAACACATTTGTAATCTTCAAGACATTACGAGAAAAATGATACCAAATACGTATATAGTTAAGATAATAATTCATGAAAGTTGCGTGCAGTTACAATTCATGAAACATATAACTGTAGATTAATCTTTAAGTAAAAGTAGATTTATCCATTATTCGAGTAAAAAAATCGTGTACTTCTCATTTTGATCAAAAATAACTATTTAATTCTTTACTCATTCGCCTGAATAGAGTCAGAGGAGTAATTTATTTTGGAAGTAAGCAATGTAACACATGGATACAGCAAGGAACCTACGTATATAATCAGTGTTTCAAAGTCTTATAGAAAATTTGAGATCAAAACTCTGAGTTATACTCGCCGTACTGAAATTGCGAGCTTAATAACTTAACCAGGTGATCATTTAACCTTTCGGTTATATTTAAATAAAGCCCGTTGTTTTTATTTTGAAGCTCTGCACGGTCGCCATTATGAAGAACAGTTTCTCGTGGCTGTTTCTTGTTACCGTGCTTTCAATCTTAAATTATCAGGGAGATTTTGCCGCCAATGGTAAACTAATATAATAAATAAAACCTGCAGATTTCCTACAGTTAGCGCAGTGTTAAAAATACCGTTTAACGTTTACCGTGTTGCGTAATTAGGGAGTTAGTAGGGAGTTTATGCCACCCACTAAAACAATATGATAAACATTAAACGCTATTTTTTGACATTGTGCTAAATGTATAAAATCAGCTGATTTGAACGTTTAACGTTTAACGTGTTGTTTTACCTTAATCTGCAAAAACTCCCTATTGTAGATGACAAAAACTCCCTATTATATGAATAAAAATTCACTCCACATAATCAACTAATTTAAGAATATTTTAAAATTACTTTAAGCTAAATATAAATATTGGTAACTAACTTAAGGGTATTATAGTTAGTGCCAAATCTTAAGGCCCATGCCGTCTATAATCCCAATGCTAAAATTAACATTAGTCTTAAGGACGGACTGGGTCTTAAGATTTGGCACCAGTTATAAAAAAATTACATAATTTGGCATCCTGCATAATTACTTAACTTAAAAAAATAGTTACTTCTCATAAAAACATCACCCAAGATTTAAAGGTTACGTTTGACACCTGGTTTTAACTTGTAATGTACTTTAAAACAATGATAATAGAACTGAAAAGGAAATTTCTCAAGTTTAACATTGACTTAAATTATGAATACAGTAGAGCGCCGATTATCCGAACGTCGGTCATCCGAACCGTCGGTTAACCGAACGCCGTAAATTCATATTTTGAACATGATTCTCAAGCAATCCAAATTTGCGCGCCAAAAAAAGTGTCAGGGCTAAAACAAACACAAATATTGGACTTTATTTCTAAATAATAAGTATACAGTGTACTGTATCTATGCGTGATAAATTGTTCTTTAAAAATTTATACCCATGTATTCTGATCGATTTCATAATAAAATTATATGAATAATTTTTGTTTGATCATTTTTTAGCCTTTTTACTAGTAAAAATTACATTATATATATAATTTTTAAATTTTGTCTTTTCATGTTCGATTATCCGAATATTCAGTTATCCGAACACCCCTTGTCCCCAATTACTTCGGATAATCGGCGCTCTTTTGTATTATCACTGCCCCACCAACAACACAATTAAAAACACAGCGGAGTCAGCGGCACGTTTTTTGAACACAAACTGGTGACTCCAGATTACGAGCTCAGTGAATATAACTACCGTACTCTAATTATTTGTAAGTTACAGTATTGACCACTTTACACTTGTAATAATGAAACACGTTTAACACTCTAAGTTCAATTATTTCAGTTTTGATTATGAATACCTTAGCTAATGATTTTTTTTCTAGTACCCGTGGGTTATATTATTGACTGGACAGTAAAACCACTAATATCATTGATTAAGAGTAACAGCGTTCCCAATCAGTTTTACATCCCAAGTTATGCCGTGTCACCCACGAGTCGAATTGGCCGAGTGGTTAAAGGCGTAGGCTAGGTTAGGTTAGGTTAGGTTAGGATGTGGGCGCAGGGTTGATACAGTAGAGTGAGAGGTCCAGGGTTCGAATCCCAGAGGAGTCGTCATATTTTTTATTCATGAAAATCAAATGTAAGGCTAATATTATATATTTATTTATCAATTTATTAATTTTTTGACGAGTTTTGACAATTAAATAATTCCTTTTATGGTTAAACATGCCAAAATATGTAATAGTATGTAAGGTAATTGAAACCATAACTTAACCTCAAAATAGGTAAAATCAACCTTAAAGGTAACCTTAAGTAAGGTAACCATTGCCTTAGGGGACTGATATGGTAAACGAAAATAACTATACTAAGGTAACAGGTACTTTATTACAGTTATTACTACCATAAAAAATTCAACCTTAAGTTATGGGTAAAAACAACTGTAGTTTGGTTGGTCAAATAGTGACCGTAGTGTTTGGTTGATTTTACCCATCTTACATATTCCTATTACCATAGAGTTTTTTCAGTGCTTTCTAAATAATTACGAAAAAATGATAATGTATACATTGTTAAAGACTTTTAAAGTTCAAACTATTTATAGGCCGTTGATTTTGTCATTATTTGATAGCACTAAATAATATGTTATCACAAGAAGTATTATAAAACGAATATACATAATATTAATCAAATGCAGAATATTAATGGATTGTTTGAAAACATAATGTAATGTGATCAAACTTAAGTAATAGGTTGTATAAAATTTAAAGAATAACAAAACAGTACTCATTTCATCTTTATACGTGCATTATTCAATCTTAAAAATGCGTTTAAAAACACCTTGTATCACTGTCCAAGTTAAAAATCATATCAATAAATGATTTCAATTATAATAATTATTGCTTTTTTTCAAACATTTCCAAACCAAACAGCTTTTTAGGCGTATTGCCTTAATATATCACCGTAACAACACGTATGTGGTATCATTTTTCTCGTCATTGCATAGAGATTCCAGATATAATATCATAGATGGTCAAAACTGTAGTAAAAAAGAAGTTGCCATTCATTACTAGAGGCCCCAGTGCATGAGTCATCTACCTGCCGGGCGAGGCGGGGCGGGACGGACGGGGGGTAGCTGCGTTTGTGTGTTTGTGTGTGTAAGGGTCTCCTAATCCCTTACACGCCATGCCCGATGGAATAGCCTATAGTCAAGTAGTTTAGTCTTTGAGGATTGAAATTAAAATCGACAACGGACCATGGGAAAAGTACGTTCCAGACATCGACGTTCCAGACCCAAGTCAATCAACAAGCACAAAATGACGTTGACGTTCCTCATACCTCTACCAGCACCCAAGACCAAGATGTTTTTTTACCAACAAGCATTTAATATGTTTTTGAACCTATCTGCGAGAACGCTGTCATTTCAATATTACTGTTTCGGTGTTTAATGAGTAAAATCTCAACAATTTATTATATTTACAGCCAAGTTCATTCATTACGTAATTTATTAAATGTAAAAAAAAAATTAATTTCTGGTTATTGTAAAAACCAATATTATGGAAACCATATTAAATTAATGCATCACTAAACTGCGAAAATTACAAATACTTGTAGGCTGCAAAAGATTTTCCGCCACACATCGACGTAGTCACCTATTTCACTAACTTTATTTGGTAGCCGAAACAGCTTTTTCCGCCAGAGGGCCCGGCCCTAGGGCCAAAAGTCAGCTGATCGTTTATTTGCTTGAATCAACACCAACCATGACAAAGAAGTTGTATCGTCGCTCATAACCTCAGAGTTTTGTTTTCAAGTGTGTCAAATAAATAATAAGATTTTCATGTTATATATGCTATATTTCAATGTGTAGTGTGGTGGTCCGCACCTCGGCTGAAAGGGTTTTGTTTTTGGGTTTTGCTGCAAAACCTCATTTTCGGCCCTTGCGTTGCGAAAGACACCATCACAACACTGATTATTTGTATTGTATCACTAGTTGCACATACTGTAAAAAGTACTTAATTATTTTTTCATTAACTAGCAACATATTAGTGACTTTTTTATTCACGCTATTGGAACCAAACTGACCTATAAATAAATGTGTTTTATATATTGAAGTGATATCACTTTATTACCTAATGCTGGTATGCTTTATTATTGTATGCTTTATCACTTTATTACTTGATACTTAGTAGTCATTTGCATTTTTAAGAGTTTGGTACATAAAACGCAATGATACCCTTTGATAGGGCAGGATATGAGGTGTGTGTTTTTATTGACATACTAACTAATGTTAGAAATTAAAGTGTGGGGGTGGTCATGTTTTGGGGGGGGGCATTAGGCTTGGTTTGGGGGGGGGGGCTTGCGCCATTGCCCTTATTCATTTATTAAATGTTTAAAAAAAATGTTCTGTGAATGTTTGAAGTTTTGGTCCTTGGTTTCTCAAAATACCGGTTTTGATTAATTAAATTCAAACGCCGGTTACTCAAACAAAAAAAAAAATCATAGGTTTATGATGTCAAATAGTTCACCACTTAAAGCTGAATTTTAGAATGCTAATAACTCAAAACTGGAAAATTCTATCAAGAGATCCCTTTTCACTTTCCGCATCGGAATTGCTTGGAAAAACACGGGCACAGGGGACATGGGCTTGTGTGCGTCAGTCAGGGCTCAAAGGGTTCAGGACTTATCCCCCAGGACTCTTTTATTATATTTTCAAGAGGTGGCCATAATCACGAATATACTCCCAGAATAAGGACAATATCAACTTTTAAATTCAGTGCAGCCTCAATTAAACCAAAACTATCAATTTAAAACTCACAATTTTGATAACACTGTTAGAAAAAATAATAAAAAATGCAAATAATCTAATGTTTTGCAGTTTTTCAATCAAACAAAAATGGAAATTGGAATTTTGCTCACTGGAATCCTTAGGTACAATCTTTTTTTTTAATGAGCTAAAAAGCGATAAGCATAAGCGATTTATTTTTGTTTAGCGGTTGAGGTTGCTCTGAATTTGAGAGTTAACATTGTCCACATGGGATGGGCAGGGAGGGGGTAAAAATGCAATATCTTTCATGGCTGGAGCCCCCTCTCAAAGTATTCTGAGTTGATTATAATGTGGATGGGTGTTAAATGGTGAAGGATCGAAAGCCCTTGTATTGCCAGCTAGAACGTCTCCCTTTAGGATACTGTGCAGCTTCAGGAGGGATGTATAGGAATAAAAAAGGCATGCCAGTCAACCTCACCCCTGAAGAAAAATGACCAGTTTGCCCCCTGTGTTCTTCTGTAAACAACTCACCCAGTGACCTCCCAGGCCCTGCCAGTTAAGTCTGTCACCAAGGAGCCCTCCAAGTGATGGAGTCGAACCAAGGCTGGTTCACCTTCTAGACCTGCAGACATTGGGAGATCGTCAGGTAAGGACTCTCATCCCTTCCAGATGGACAAGCCGGGATGATCCGCTACTCCTGATGAGACTGCGACTCGGATGGTGGCGTTTCCTGTAATCCAGCTACTTGGAGGTCAAGGATTGTGGAATGGCAGGTGGGTGCGATATTCCCTGGTGGGGATTAATGTCTGCACCAGTGGATATCACGTTCACCCATAAGACCATCCTCATAATTAGCCCATTTCATAATTCATTGGTGAAATTGTGGTTCCGATCCCACTTTATACTGTAGGCCCCTTAGTTTCCATAGTAACAAGACTACAAGGTAGTGCCACAGTCATCCTACACTCATCCCTCATCCATACTTGGCTTGAATACGTACCTGGGTAGGAAGCCATTTCAAGTAAAAGTATCAAAATTAAAGTCCTTCCTGGGTTCTGACCTGACTGAGCCCAACAGAGGCGGATTTGTAAATTTTCTGCCCCTGAGCTGTCCAGATACTGCGCCCTCCAATTCTCCCTTCACGTGACACTTTTAGCCAAAACAATCAAAATGAGTCTAGCACATCAGGGAGTGCCCGGCACCCTCTGATTTTTGCTGGAATGCAAGGGCACCCGCAGGATTTTTTTCTAGTGGGGGCAGACTGGTATCTTTCCAGGAGTTTGGTGATATCAAATACACCCAACAGGAAGGAGATTAGAGGTTCTTCCCCAAAAAAAGGTTATAAAGAGATGACACTGCTTTAAAACATATTTTAGGCTTTCTAAAAGCCAGAATTACTTTTTGATCATGTCTGCAGAATGATTGGTCTCCTAAACCTTTGTGTACTTTATTTATTAGTGGTATTATCATTTTTCACATAGGAAATTCCCGATTTTTTCCTGACTTTTCCGACCATTGAAATATGGCCATCTAACAAATACTTTATCACAATTTTTATAAATTAGTATATAAGATAATACCACACTAAATTTGCATGCTGTGTCTGCCACAATACAGCCAAAAGATTCAATAGCAAAATTTCAACAATTTAAAAATTGTTTGCCTGTGTTGATTTTCGACAACATTGTTTGCAAGCCACACAATGCGGCCGTTAGATTTGATGGCAGCGAAGTGACCGGAAACGTCGGCCATGAAGAGAACATGATTCGACGGCTACATCACCAATCGAGAGATTTGTGCGCTTTGATACGGTCTTATGTGAGCGTTGGACACGATGGAGAGATTTGCCAGCTGCGAAACAATTGAGTCATTTCCAGCCAAAATGTGACTGAGATATTTGTCGTTACAAAAAGAGCAAGCAATTTTCGGCCACAATAAGACTGACTGCAATACTATACCAAGAAATATGACGACTACGATATCACGGAGAGATTTGACGGCCACAAAAAAAGTGAGTGATCTTCCGGCTGCAGTACTACTTAGAGATATCTGGGTGAGCCGTGGTATTAATGACAGGTTTTCTAGCCGCAATATGACCGAAGCATTTGTCTGCTGTAATTTGATTGTGATATACTAGCCTCAATTACGACCAAATGATCTGCCAGTTGCTACCACCGCAATAGACACACGCTCCTGGCTGTTAGACACTTTAGTAATTATTATTACTAGTAAACATAAATATTGTAGATTTATTTTGGACGCATAATGAGCTTTATTAAACCTTACAAATCTTATAAGGTTTTTTTAAAGTTTCCCAGTGGGCCCCCCTAAGGGCGCCCATGCTGTATTGTTTGGCAGAAAAGGGTGGTTCAATTTTCATCATAACTCTTAATAAGCAATTACATCAATTACAACTGGGTTGTTATCTAATAAAATTAAACAGACATTTTTTGGAGTATGCCTGCAAACAGACTATTTGAATAGTAGTTTGATGTTTGAATTTGAGCATACCATATTTCATAAGTGAGGTGACCTGGCACTCCCAAAAATTAAGACCTAAATCTGCCCATGTAGCACGTAGAATCGCAGTAATGAGAAATAGTGAACTCGTTTTAAAGAAATTCTAGCTTTTCAAGGCAACCAAAGGCCTTTCTCGCCTTTCAGTGACTTTTGGTGTCACGTGATGTGAATAACTCATGCGCAACTGATAAAAAATTATGAAAACGTTGCATACCTTATTATTTCGTAAGAATTTTACCATACGGCCTTGAGCAGTCTACTTTTTCCGGCTGTAAACAAATAACCAAAAGTAGTTCTCACTGATTACATATAATTTAAACAAGCGGCATAGGCGTGCGCAGGGTCCGGTCACCGTGGGTGCCGGGCACGAAAAGTGCGCCCCCCCATCCCCAAATCCAACACCGCATCTCACTGTCCACCCCCCCCCCCCACTCACCAACTTATTGCGGCTCACTGCTACTCATTAATTACGATCATACATAAGGTAACACAGCTACACTTTGAAAACTTCAACCTTTTGTACAATATTTCCTACTTTAGCAAACATAGGCCTAGAATAACAACTGAAATATTTTTTATGTTATAAATTTATGCTTCTGTTATTGCTACGCATTATTTGCATGTTATAATTAGCGAAATATATTCAATTCAAATTCACAGTGCAGACTAAATAAAGGAGTATAAAAAAATCAGATTTTTGACTAGACGATTAGATAACGGTTTATTTGAGTACATGAGGTAAGCACAATTGTACAACATAATAAAGTAAAATAACAATTTATTTTACGAACAATTATCGCAAACGAAACAATCGACAGACTGAGTCACTGAGTCCAAAAAACCTTGAGTAGTTTTTAACTTAAAACTAGAACCAGATCTATGTGCAGCGATGGCTGTGCACATAGATAAAATATCCCAGTCAGCACACATTGTAAAAATAACGTTATTTTCACGTGAAAAAGTAAAAAAACGTAAAAGTAAAAAGCAAAACATATTTTTCACGTGAAAATGATGAAGAAATGTAAAGTGGAAAATGTAGTGAAATTAAAATCGTTATTTTCATGTGAAAAATATGAATCAAAAGTATATATAAAATCAAATTAAATAACAAATATTACGTTTTATTTTTCATATTTTTTTATTTCATCGCTTATTCATTTCGATCTTTATACGTTTTGATTAACAAGTCTTGTGCGCTTATAAAAAACTATCATCCTCGTTGTACAGTAATCGTTTATTTAGTCCAAACTAAAATTCAAAATAAAAAATAATTTTTAAAAATTTAACGGATTTATAAATAATTTTATAGGTATAGATTATGTTATGAATTATTTATATAAAATTATTATACTATTTGTTAAATTTTCATTCGTTATACTTAATATGTTTTAAAATAGTTTACTATTTTAAAAAAATGCCTGACACAATAAAAGCTATTTATTTCAAATTATAAAAAAAAATCACCCTGCCAAATAATATGGGCCAAAACCTCCCTTCAGACGACGCCGCGGCAAACCGGTGCGGTGCCACCGGTCTGACACTTAAATGGAGCCAAGTGGTAAGCTTATTGGAGCGGGTTAATTTGAAGCACTTTAGTTAGATGTCGTTGTAAAAATATGGTTTTCTTCTTTTTCACTGATTCAGCCAATCAAAACCATTATAACGATCTGCTAACTTTCTATTCCGTTTCCCCTAATTTTCTGTCACGACGCGACGTGTACACAACCATAACGAGTTGGAATTAATTTGAGTGTGGGAAAATACCTAAAGTACGTTTGCTACTAGTGTAAGTCAGGGCCAGCTCTACCATATAGGCGAACTAGGCGACCGCCTAGGGCGCCAGGGCCTGAGGGACGCCAAAGGGGGTGCTGAGCGGCCCCGTTTTTTTATGAAAGGAAGGCGCAAATAAAACACTTACTTTGGAAAGGAAAATCATGAAAGTAGCATGAACCTAACTTCAATTTATATTTACATTTTATTAAATTATAAGTTTATAATTTGGGAATAGGTCGCGGGAATATGCTCTGCTATTCAATAGGTACAATGTAAGGGGTGTTTACCGCTTTCATTATCTCAGTGACTACAGGGCCGGCTCTACCATAGGGCACCAGGGCCTGAGGGGCGCCAAATCGGGCGCTGAGCGGCCCCGTTTTTTTTTATGAAAGGAAGGCGCAAATAAAACACTTACTTTGGAAAGGAAAATCATGAGAGTAGCCTAACTTCAATTTATATTTACATTTTATGAAATTATAAGTTTATAATTTGGGATTAGCTCGTGGGAATATGCTCTGCTTGTTACTTTTTTAAACACTTTCAAACTACTGTATAAACTTATCTCAAATAGTGGAAAATCCCACCCTCCCAAACTTATGATTATCTTCCAATATACTAAGCATGCGACATTCTCTGCTCTCTAGGCGCCCTCGCCGTTATACAATAGTTCAGGTTTATTTTTATCTTGACAGCCAAATTTGAAGACTGGTCTACTGTAGTCCACCATTTTCCCAATGCTGGCAAGTAATGTGATTTTGTTTTGTAAATTATTGTTCTTAATTAGGCCTACTTGCCTAAAAGTTTTTTAATTGTTTGATTTGTATATTAATTATATTATTTTTATTTGATAAACGGAGAAATCATATCTTATTTATGTCTCTAAGTACCTACACTCAGAAAAATCTAAATTCTATGAAGTATCATTTTATGAGCACAATTTTTCAAATGGTATCGTGTCTATTGAACACTCGATGTGCAGTCTCCAAATTGATGAAGTACAGTAAAAACGTAGGAGCCGGAAGTGGACAAATAATTATATCATTATTTTTTACTTATTTCGTTTTAATTTTGTTAATAACATGGAACCCCATGAGGTCCAGTGTTAAATATTTAATTTTTACTCTCAAATTCCTTTCATGCCATTAATTTCGCTATCTAATTAATGAAAAAAACAGCCCTGATGATGTCCCTTAATAAATCGGGGGGGGGGGGGATTATTTTTGACATTTCAATAAATTAGATTGCCGAAGGCAGAGAGGTTTTTCACTAATCACTGGTTTAAACCCTGAACAAAATTTTCCAGTTTCAAATGTTTGCTTGGGGATATCAAAATTACACGGACTCACCTTCCTTTCATTACAATAAATATTTACTTTAAACAAGAAACTTTGAGAACAAAAAAACTGACAACTTTCAAAAACTATTACCTTGAACCGTAACTGTGCCATGAACTGTTTCGTTATCTACATAGTGTATTGAAAAAAGTCTATTCTTGGCTGTTTAGTGTTTTATCTTTAAAGTAAGTGGCCAAGTATCTTTACGTGGTGGTTGATACTGATCAAATCAAACAATTTGTTCCCAAAAATTACATATAAATCAATAAATAATGGAGTAAAAAAAATCATCTTAAAATATATTAACCAGCAAATCCTTCAAATCTCATAATAGGACAAATCGTTTTGTAACTTTATTTGAAATTAATAAAAATTATAATAATAATATGCAAATATATCCTGAGAAACGTGACAAAGAATTGTAACGTGGGAGAAAAAATTGTAACTTAATTCATCCACGATAATACAAGTCTCTTCTCGTTTTGTTTTACACAAGTACTTATCAAAAATAAACCACACAAGGAGGTAAAAATAATTATAATAGGGAAATGGCTACCAAGGCTTATGACGGTGAGTCTACAAAAAAAAATTAAAAATAATTGTTAAGTGATTAATTAAAATTTAAATAAAGGTATTAAAACTTAAAAATGTAGTAATTGGATTTTTACTACGGTATATAAGTTGTTTCTTTAGCCCAAATACTAATGTACCCTTTTACTGAACTGTTAGAAAGTGGGGGGGGGCGCCAAACTATACCTTCGCCTAGGGCGCCTAAAATTCTTGAGCCGGCCCTGGTGTAAGTTGTTTCGCGAAATACTGTACTGCGTGATTCATATTGTGCTTAAAGCTATTGATGGAAAATAAATACGTAGATGTTTACATAAGTACATAAGGGATTAAGTACTTAGTTAATTTTTATTAAGTGCTTTTATGTAAACATATACGTATTTATTTTCTATCAATCGCTTAAACACAATAAGAATCACTCAGTACATGCAGTATTTCGCGAAACAACTTGCACTAGCGGCAAACTTACTTAATCAATTTAATCTAAACAAATCGGTAAAGTCATTAAAATTGAAAGTCTAGCAAACAAAACAAGACAACAAAAATATAAATATAAACAAAGCAGACGACGACGATCGATATGTCGCATCGACGACGATCGATATATCGTATCGATCTTTTTAGTTCGCACCATAGATAAAGGGATACAAAGTATCCCTTTATCTATGGTAGCACTTTTATCAGACAGCGCTACTGTTCTCTTACCACGGAGTTAACATGGAAGTGCCAACTCTTTACGAAGTTCATTATTACTCTATGGCGGTGCAGACGGTGCAGTGGACTGAACTGGAGCCTGAGTGTGGAGTGTGGAGTGAGACGCCGGCGCCGGCTGTTGGCCTCAGTTTCAGCAGTGAATATGGACCTAGGTAGATCGGACGAGGCATTGTTGTCCTTGAAAATGGCGACTGCACCGGGTTCATGTTCTTGCCGCTAGGCGTCGCTGATCAGCCCCCCCCCATTCCCCCTTCCTCTCCCCGCATCCCGCATCTCACTCCCTGTTCGGTTGGCGACTCTGAGAGATTCAATCATGGCGTCGTCGTTCATTTGCTAGCGCTAGCTACTTCAAACGCGCGGCGGCGGCGGCGTACGGCTAACCTACTGCTGCATAATTCGTGGGATATCGACTGATCTAATCCTGTGATGGTTACGAACGTATAAAAATAACGCTGACCGTACTCGATGTGTTGTATTCTTAACCTTGCGAGGATTTTTCTTATTATACTACCGTTACCATATTACGCTACCATGATTCAATAAGTTGTAATTTTAATAAGCCAATAATTATACAGATAGAGGGATAAAAAAATAACTTACCTCCTTTAACATTTCGCAATACTTCATAAATGTCATCTTATTTAATAATGTTTCTTAGCTAAAGTGTTATTTACAGTATTTACAATGAGCGGTGTTTTTCCTCTGACAGCCTACTGCAAAAAATAAAATAAATTATTTAGGTATCTCAATAAACTCCGTCATGTTTTCTTCCCTCCATTGTAAATACCTACGATTAAAAAAATTGTAAAAAAATGTTCGATACAACTATTTTTTACAGTATTATAGGTTCATAAAATAACAAAAACAAAATAGTTAAAGAAATTGCAATTAAAAATTAGATCTGTTAATTTTCAAGACACTAATTCAGGGCCGACTCTACCATATAGGCGAACTAGGCGACCGCCTAGGGCGCCAGGGTCTGAAGGGCGCCAAAGGGGGCGCTGAGCGATCCCGTTTGTCAAAAAAGCTATGGCGGAAACAATCAAAAACTTTTATTTTCGGAAGGCAAATTATGAAAATAGCATAAATGCTGATTTATATTTAAATTTTATTAAATAACAAGTTTATAATCTGGGAATAGCTCGGGAACATTACGCTCTGCTTGTTACTTTTCTAAACACTTTATACACTTATTTTCAATGGGAAACTCCTACTCTTCTAAACGTATGACTATAAACCAATGACAAGCATGCGATATTCTCTGCTCTTTAGGCGCCCTGGCCGCTATATAGTAGTTTAGATTTATTTTTATCTTGACAGCCAAATTCAAGACGGTCAACTGTAGTCCACTATTTTCCCAATACTGGCAAGTAGTATGTTTTTGCTTTGTAAATTATTGTTCTTAATAACTTGCCAAAAAGTTTTTTTGATTATTTGAGTTGTATACAGTGCTGGATTTGTCGCTAGGCCCGGAAAGCCCGGGATTAGGGTCGCGCGCAGACTGTTTATCATAGCATGGCTTTTGTTAAGTAAGAAAAATTCCCAAATGAAAACATCGGAGGCTTCCAAAACGGTAATGAGAGATTTAACTTCTTTGGAATTATACCTTAAAGTTAAATCAACACAACTGGTCCATAACAAACTTGACTTTTCTTACAGCTATCCTGTCATGGGTTAGGCTAATATAGATAATGTTAATTTTATATATTTAAAGTGAGTCAACAAATTTATTTTGCAACCAATACTCTGGAATAATAAATAGGTACAATGTTTGTTCAATTTCTTACTTTCACCTATAAGCAGTTTTAAAATGTCAGAGTGTTTGTCCAAATTTTAAAATTTTGTTTAGTTTTAAATGTTACTTATTTGAATATGCGGTTAACTTTTAGGCCTGTGGATACCTTATACAGTAGTATTACTCAACAAGTCAAAACTATTTTTTTTAATTAATCTCTGTGGAATTGTGCACTAGGAATTTGCACTTTGTACCTGCATAATTTTACTAGTCAACCCGCACTACACAAAGTAATGCTATCGCTATCAGCACGTTTCTGTCGCCTCTTTTATAATAAAAAAGTAGGCCTATATACAATTTTCCAATTCTCTCTTCGTCAAAATCAATGGTGATGTGTAAAATCAATGGTTTCAGTTAAAGTCATAACGGCTTTTAAGGTTTTAAATTGGAAGTTTAGACTTAATTGCGGTCTTCAAGTAACTACAAAACAATGAGTTAACCCTACTACGGGCTTTCATCATTCTTGGTAAGTTTATACTTTGGATATTTATTTAGTCATATATTGTGAAATCAAGATAACCTAACCTCAACTTTCAGCATTCCATTATAGTTGTTCTGATTAGTTGATACAAATTTGGTAATTATGCATATCATAACAACTCTCCTAGCCTTTTCCAAAACACTCCCATGTGATAATTCAGTGTGAGTTTCATATCTGATCCTCTAGGTTTTTGTTTATTGTCGATTGTTTACCTTTTAATGCTTATATGTTTGATAACTGAACTTCTCAATAGGATTTAACATGGGCAAAGATCAGTTTTGTTTTGGGTACTCAGTTCAGATTTCGGTTATCCGATATTAACTATCAACCTATCGTGTTTAACTCAACTAACTGATGTACTGTTTTAACAAACAATCGTCAGTGGGCTAGTGAAGAAACTTCGATAACAAACAAATACCGAAACCATTGTCAATTATATCTAGGCCTATATCATTCGATTCTCTCACATACAACAAACCATACCAAAATTAAATATAATAAAACTAAAATTGTATTAAACATAGGCCTAATATAAAAACTAAATCAAAACGTTACTATAATTAACTAACTAAACACAACTTACTACCTTATTTCTCATCATCTGCTATGTTTTACTAAAATACTATCGATAAACATATTTTTGTTAAGTAACAAATCAATCGATATCAAAGACAATGGAATCGGATGTTAAGTTCTGTCCAACAGACAGTACATCAAACTTCGACTATTGGTAGATCGTTCAATATTGTTTCTTAGAAAATCAGATGTTGAATCATCTGCTATAGGAACAAACGGCAAAAGATCAGATAGGCTATGAAATTTGTACTCCCTAACTCCTCAGCCTCAGCCTTATTACTAAATTTTGAACTTCTTGTTGCATACAGTTTGGGCGTTTTATCTCATGGGAACCGTTTAGGCCTACACCTGAAGCGGTTGGAGTGGAGTGAATATCTTTAGAACACTATAGCTGATACCTAAAGTTAACCTGACATGTTAACATTTTTTAATAGCTGTCTATATACCTATTTACTGTAATTTGTATTTAATCACATTTAATATTTGTTGAGATTAATTTTTTCATTATTTATTGCCCCAGATCAGTAAGAATAAATAAATAATGTTTGACAGCTTCGGCAACGGAATAGGCCAAAGCTCAAGATGAAACGCACCAACTGTATAATCTCTGATTATATTTCGTTCTGCTAAAGCAAATTACCTATTTTACTTCTACTGTTTATTTTTGCCCGTCACTAGCACTTATCAAAGGCCTAACTTAAATATACTCTGATTAAGTAGGCCCATCAGGTGAGACCTTATCAGACTCCACCTTAATGCTTTTGATTACATTATTTTGTTTATTTCGGTTAGATATTGATGTTTTTTGAAGTGTTTGATTGGTTCTCGATGAAATCGAATAATCTTAATTTCGGCTACAGACGTATAAAAGTTTCAGATTGATAGCCTATTTCCAATAAAATTTAGACCGCTTACAAAACTGCACCCGCCTATTTGGAAACGTTGGAAATGAGTACCTTAGCCAACTTAACTTTTTAAATATTGAAGTAGCCTTCAAGCAATTTACATTTGTTTACCGGCAATTTAATAATGTTTGTTTATTTTGTAATTTTATGTTTTTTTGTGTTTCTTTTAGGAAGGAGCTTGCTGTTACATTTTTAACACCAAGAAAAGATTACAAGTTTCTAGGCTTTTTGGAGAAATTGTGAGAATCGATTCAGTCTATGGATTGGCTTCAAAACACAACTTAAGGAGAAAAAATTCAGGTAGGTTTTTAGTTTTGCTTTCTGTGGGTGTCTTATGATTCCTTTTTGTCTTATATTTCTTATGATGCTTTATGATCAGCGCACGGAAAACTCCATAACATTCTTCAGATTCCTTATTGGCACGTAATTTCTTAATCGATGTTACACTAAAGATTATTTTCATTTGGATGTTTCATAAATCTGCGGAAATTCTCATTTCATGTGAAAGGAATTTAAAAAAACTATGGTATACAAAGCTTTGTTTTCTCTTGGACGATATGATGTTCCGAGGCTGACAAATAATGTTAGGTAGCAAATATTCTTGGTGTTTAGACATTTTTGCTAATTTTTAACTAATTTGCAATTAATGTAGGTAAGCAAGCATGTATTGTAACTACAAGCTTTCTTCCTGGAGTGAAAAACTATAAATGTGAATTGGATATAAATAGGCCACGATAATTTGCAAACCCAGTGTTAACTAACACAGGTAACCTGCCAGGAAGTATACTTACTAAAACAGCAATTCAAAATAAATTTAGGTGAAACTTTAAGTTCCTTATAGCATTACCGTATATTTGACTGCAATAAAACAGTTTAAACTGATTTAACGTATTTATCCTCAGAAAGCATTTTTCATCACTCTGTATAAAAATATTTCCCGTTACCGTACAGCTGAAATCTAGAAAACCCTCGATTTCCTTACATCAAAGCAAATAATGATCAGCGGATTTTTTGTTACCCAAACTTTGCATTTCCGTACCCAAACAAAATTTTGCCGTACCCAAACAAACAGTGGTTCCAGTTTTGACAGTTCAACCAGCTGACTCTAAACTAAAATAGACAGTTCAGCCCTATTGTGTTTGCTTATAGAGAAATGACTAAATTATGAAATGTTGGATGATTTTTTATAAGTTTGGTTACTTATTTGCATCATAATGAAATGTATTGTTCACAACTCATCACAAAAGTCCCATTTCGGGGCAAGATAGTGTTTTAAATGCGAGGTGTCAAGCCGAGCATGTAAAACACTATCTTGCCCCGAAACGGGCTACTTTCAAGACTAATAGTGAAATATACTATTATTTCTCCATTTCCTGCCTTTATTCCCCTTAAAATTGACTATATATAAATAAAATTGACTGGATAGCCGAGTGGATAAAGTGCTCACCTCATAACCTGAGGGTCGCCGGTTCGATTCCTGACAGCATCGAAACTGGGTCCAGTTGCCATTTGTCATTGGGCTATGAATTAATGATGCTATCTAACAAAAAGGTCGCTGTTAGATAGTAACACGACCCAGGTTTGGACCGTTCCCGATCAAAACGTTAAAAAATGCCACTGGCGTAGAAAGACACAAAATACAAAACAGTAATTATCAATTCACTGACCCAGTAACCTCCTGTCTGCTATACCAAGTTTGCATGGCTTTTCTTGATTGGCCAAAGTAAAAATCTTTTTCAGTGTAGTCTTCAGTAAATTTTGATAGTGATATTAGTTTCTTTTATAATATTAATTCGATCTGTTTTGATTTACAGGAAGCAAGATTTTGTGGAAGATGGGGTTGAAAATGGAACATGAGGAAGCGTACAAACTAATGTTGTGTTGGCCTATTAAGGTTTAATTTTTAAAAAAACTTAGCCTATACTGTATTGAGTATATGTTAATTTTTTAAGATTTTTCATGTCAATACATAAATTTATTCAATCATCGTTCTATTTATTTCACAAGGCCTTAATTTGTCAAGAATAAGTTAAAATAACTGCTCACTTTGCAATTATATATATATTGCAGACAGATTCACTGATAAGGTATTTTATGGTTTGAAATTATATATATTTCAGACAGATTCACTGATAAGGAATATTATGGTTATTACAAAAAGTAGAACAAAATACCCTTTTTCCGTGGTTTTATTCATGCTTAGCATGAAATTAAACCATGATTAAAGGGTATTTTGTTCTACTTTTTGAAATAATACATAATAACAATAACGATAATAATTGATAATATTTATATAAAATCTCAATGTTCTCTTTAAATCAACAGTGTTTGGTGTAATACTTTTTCAGTATTATTCCTTGGTTATTTGTAAAATTTGTAAATTTTACAACATTTTTATTGTTAAATATCACAGAATTCAAATATGTTGACTTTTAAAGTTTTGTTTGATGAGTTTGAATAAAAATATGCTATTCATGCTGACAACTTTTTCAAAGTAGTTATTTGAACATAAAATTAACAAAAATGTTTTTTTTATGTAAAAAGTGTTAAAGATGGTGAAGGTATAAGGTGTATAAAACGTAATTTTAACCGAAAAATTTCAAATATGTGAAAAACATAATGTAATTAAAACGTAATTTTTACATAAAAATGTACACTATGTGAAAATAAAACAAAATTAAAATGTAATTTTTACGTGAAAATGTTAAAAATGATAAAATAAAGTGAAATAGAAATGTGATTTTTGCGTGAAAAATGTAAAATATATACAAATAACGTGAAATGAAAACGTAATTTTCACGTGAAAAACACGGCCAAAGTTGTGACATTTTCACTATATTTTCACGTGAAAAAAACGTGATATTTACTTTTTTCACATGAAAATCACGTAAAAAATGTTCAAAGAAAACGTTATTTTCACATGATTTTTTTCATTGTTGTGCTATCTGGGATTAAATGGAATATTTTTAATATTTTACAGATTTATTCACTTTGATCTTCACTCAAAACAAAATCACATTTTTATCCATTTATACAAGTCGGCCACAACAGCATTAATATCATGTCTACTAATACTATTGTCTCAGAAATATATTTAATGAGGTTCATAGTTTTTCATGAGTTAGAAAAAAAAATAAGTGGATTCCCATGCAAAAATAGTTTAACGATGACCGAACAACAGAAAATTGATATTAAAGTTAATAAACATTGGCGAGGTTTAAGGTTGATTCCTTAAAAGGTCCAAAATGATTGTTAACCCTTGTTAGGTGACTTTGATTTTAAAACACGAATGGTGACTCAAGGAGTTTTTCTCTGGGTGTTGAAATAATAGACAAACAGTGTAGTTTTATACATATATTGTAAAAAGGTTACATGAAACCCTTGTATAATCAATATTAAGCAATAAAAAACTTACTTCACAAATTTTTGAAACCCTATAGGTATGTAAAATGTGTTACTTGTCACTTGTATTCAAAATCTATATTTTCGAATTCAAATATAGTAACTGGTACAAATAGTGGGTACAGAGTGTATATACATCATTATTTCCACTGATCTCCATGTTATCATCCTTATTAGCACATTTTATACAAAAAGCAGGTGCAGTATGCTCCCTACAAATTTAGAACTTGGCATCCACGTTACACGACTCTTGGGTTTCAACTAAATAGAAGGGGTACGAAGGGGGGGTTGGGAGAGTGAAATGAGGTCGAACCGATTCCTAGAAAGAGGCGTGTGAGGTACGGTTACTCCTGCGACTGCCGACCGGTAAGAACGCATATTTTTTTATAAAAATAAAAGCGCCTGGAGGAAAACTCCGTGTGTCACTGACGGAGGGTTAAACTATGTTTAAAACCCTTTAGGTACAGACAGACTGACTGAATAAAGATCAGGTAACATAGCCTTTTTTTCTGAATTTTATTCTAGTAACCTCATTTTCTATTATTACCTTACTTATTATGTTTTGAATATTATTATTAACGTTCTACAGGCAAGATTAATAAGTATCGGATATTCATGAAACACATGAAAACACTATTAACAAATATAAAAATCTTCAACGTTGGGTTTTTGGCAAAGTGATTAATCAGTGTTATTAATAGTTAATAAGCAACAACAAGAAATATTACGGCTGTCGAAGTCAAAGCTATTCTAATGTAAATTATGGGTTTTGATGAATTAACTTTTATTAAAAATAACAAATGTTGGTTACTCAAATTTACGTGAAAAATAAACCCTTGATCCGGACACAGCGAACGCGAAAAGCGGGACTGACACAAGTTTTGTTTAGGAAGTTCCCAACGTGTGACTATGAAATAATGGGGGCGATTTAGGTCGCACACCAACGCGAATCGTTCCGTAACAAATAAATTATAAACCGCACAGGGATTCTTGGTGATATAATTTTAAAAAAAGTGTGCATACTAAAATATTTATAATATTTAATCGTTTTCAACAAAAAACACTCATTGTGACTTACCTATGGTTCTATCTTTGTTGACTTCCTCTCTTCCTCTTCCTTACTTTTAAGCCACAAAGCAAGTAAATTAGAACTACCTTTCCTTGGTCTTTTTCCGAAAGCCAGAACCTGACACTTTTTTAGACATACTAAAATTAGACTATTTCCTAATCTATAGAAATAGATAGATCTAATAGATAGCTAACTAATCACTAAATAATAACTGAATAATTTGAAATGAACATACTATCCCTAACAGCAGATAATGTTATGCGCTGACTAAATCAACGTGGGAGTGCTCTCTACAGAAGTCAAGAACAGGCTACAAATACCCAATCTAAATTATCTACCTCGAAAATGACAACCGAGATATTACAATCATAATATTTATATTTGGAGAGAGACACAATATGTTCTTACATCTGGCCTCTCGTTTCTAAGAAATCCCGATTAGCGTGTAAACGAGCCTATAAGACTCGGCTGAAATGATAACACCGTCGCCGTCGACGACCGGCGCCACGCCGAGTCGTCTTTAGTCGCCTATAACATGCTACACACAAAATACTAATATTTTCTATAGTTTGTAAATTTACTATATTATTATAAAATATATATTTTTACCAGACCATAATTTTTACCAAATTACTGGCTTATTTTTGCTTCTATTATTTAAAAAATACACTTTTTGCCATTTTGGCGCCCCCCTTAGGCCAGCCGTGGGTGCCAGGGCACCCACGGCACCCACCGTGCGCACGCCTATGACAAGCGGATATGATTAAAAACTAAAGAAGTACAATCATTTTGGAACGGCAATTAATTAATGCCAAAAGGCAAGACTATTCTCATATCTCTCCTATGTTGGTCTTGCTGAATGCCTTGCACGACTGGCTTGATAACTCGCAATAATTAATACAGTATAGCCAAAATCATCTCAATGTTACAGCGAATTCAAAGTTCAGATAGAATGTTCAATGCAGTATCACAAATTGGGTTATATCTACGCAATGCACATTAGAGATTAAGTACGACTATTCAACAACAGATGCCAAATTGTTTTGTTGTCATACTGCTTATCGTTCATCAGTCTTACTTTCCTTTTTTCTTTATTTGTTGACCCTGGTTTGGTTGGGCCGCATTGTCGTCAGGAGAGAGGGCGGTTTTTGTAGTTGCCGTACCTGCCCTGTGAGTCATCCGCTCTTTCTCAAGCATAATCTTACTTTGCAGTATTTTCCCCTTACCATAGGAGTTCTGTTTTGATGGCATTCTAAGGCAACTCTCTAACACCACAAGTTAGTTTTCCAAGTAAGTGATATTTCATTTTACAGTAGAACCTCACTCATTCAAAATTCAGGGGATAGCCATTTTAGTTCGAACTGTAGGAAGTATTAAATATGGAGGGTTTGGATTATAGATGTTATTGTGAATGAAATTCGAATTATGGAGACACAACTTTATTTATCATAAATGCTAGTTTATGCTAGTTTACATCAATTGTTAATGTCAAAGGAGAACAGCAGAGGTCGGACTGTTTACATACGCGTTCAACATTACAAAACAATTAAGGATAGAGAGCAGGGCTTAATTTGTAAAGAAAAAAGTACCAGAGCTATGGCACAACGAGTGGCCGCCGGGAGGGCATGGAAAGCTCCCAAGCAGAAGGGGGAGTCCAGGGGCCCTCCCCAGGAATTTTTTTTTAATTGCGATTAAATTTGATGCCTTTTTAACGTTTATGACTACAGTTTAACAATTAGGCCGTGTTCACTTTCGCGCTAGCTAGGTTTGCCCTGCCGTGGCTAGAGTGTACTTGTGCCATAGTGGTCGTGAAGGTTGTGATCTCCAGCGCTACGTGTGTTTAGCGCCACTCACGACTCATGGTGGGAATTTACTATTATCGAACAAGGGCGCACCTGATTTGTCCTAACATTTGACGAACTATTTGCCGCAAGAGGCCTTATAAGATCAACGTAGAAATGAGTACGTTAATGCCGAACGCACCCAGTATTCACGTTCGTATTGGCCTGTATTGGATTTGCCCTTGATTGAAGATAGTAAACTTCCACCATCACTTGCTAAAGCCTATCTCGAGTTTATCAAGTGATCAATATCCAGAACGGAGGTTAAAAAACTACCATCTATTACCTTGCGTGAAACTACAGTGGAACCTGGACAATTCGAACTTGTATAATTCAAAATCTTCTTTAATTCGAATATTTTTCTTAGTCCCTGGCATTTTGTATCTAAACAATGCTAGAAAAATCGTGGATAATTCGAATTTTTCAAGTGCCAAATTAAGGTACATCAGTTTCATTCCTCGACTGGAAATAGTTACAAATTCATTGGAAAACACTGTTTTACTACGACGTTCAATAAAAATTTAACGCCAGACCGATGGCGTGTCAGGTTATGGTCAAATGACTCATCCCTTCCACCTCCCAGGCTTCCCACCCTGCCCCAACATCGCTTGTAACTCGACACCAATAATGTGAACTAAAACAGTACAGAACGCTGACTGAGTTCAGAAAAGGGTTGCGCTCGCCGTGCCAGCGCCACTAGTCTTTTCGTACTTGATTCTGTGTAGAACGGCTCCCGGCAGACGAGCCATGCGCCAGACCTGATGCGCAGTTTTCTATGTCGACACAAAGGCTACTCAACACTGCGACCCCCTTCCCTCCCCCCACCAGCCAAACTAACTTGCGAATTCCAGTGCAGCAATCCGTTGTTTTCGATCGTCCTTCAAACAGTGTTTTTTTTTATTTGTGCAGTGTCTTGTTTTTAAGTGTTTAAAAGTTTTTACGTAACATTAAATAAGTGTAGTGATCATTTCGACAAAATCTCGGACCTATAAAACACTCACTTAAGCGGAAAGTCAATGAGCGTGCAATTGTCAATGTTACACGAAGTTAAGTTGGTAGCCTGAATAAAGTTCAGACGTAGCAGAACGTACTAGAAATGTTTCTTTGCATTATCGTACGTCGCGTCGTACGTAGTTTATACTTTAGGGTGGTTATTTCTGGTTTATGATTACTGTTTTTGAACCCTTATAATTAGCGTTTATTGATGAATTTATTCTTTTAGAGTGTCAATTTGATAAAGAGGTTAAATTCACAATTTGAAGTTTTAATGTCTTGGCCTCATTCTTTAGAACTTCTTTAATTCGAATTTATGGATAATTCGAAGTTTTTAGCTGGTCCCTTGAGGTTTGAATTATCCAGGTTCCACTGTATATAAGAAAAATAGAGTTGTTACATTGACTTAGAGGATTCCCCGAGTTGTACACTTTTATAAAATCGCTTTTTGAACAGTATTAATAAATTACGTGGCCAGAAAAAGGGTCTGGAGCCATACCGGTGTGTTGAGAAACCGCGCTCCGGTTTCCTAAAAAGTACCGGAGCTGTGCTCCGGTGTGCTCCGGCTGAAATTAACCCCTGATAGAGAGATAGGCAGGATACGCATTTGTTCATCTTTCAACAGACTTGTTTTTGGTGCTCAATTCGAATTTCAGAGGCTTACGGTGGTCTCAGTTTGAATTGTGGAGGTTGACTTCAAATTATAGAGACTACATTTCGAATTACAGCAACAAAATTTGAATTCTAAAGCTGGAGTAACCAATAATTTGAATTTTAGAGGCTACATTATGCGCCAAAAATATTTCGAATTATCGGTGTACTTTTTTACGAATATTAGAGGTTTTTTTCAAGGGAAAAGACAAAATATACAAATTATAGAGGTTTTAGAATTATCGAGGTTTGAATTAGTGAGGTTCTTCTACTGTAGGTATATGTAAATTATTTTGCATTAAAGTTACGAAAACTAGTTGCCTGTTAAAATAAACCATCTGATGCCCTCGAAAATTTCCCGCTCCGTGTTGCAGCCCCTATATCCCCTGTTATTAAATCCGCCACTGGGGTCCACGCTCAACTGGACTCTAAGAAAGTGGGGGAACCAAGGTACAGTGGAACCTCGATATATCGAACCTCGATATATGGAATTCCTTGATATATCTAAGTTTTTCAATTCCCCTTGAACTTTCCTTTCATCCTAATGCTAATTTTACCTCTATATATCGAAGTACAGTAGAGTCCCGCAAACCCGGACTTCGATAACCCGGAATTCTGGATAGCTCGGAAAGCCTGCCAGAGCAATAAAGTGCATTGAGATTCAAGGCCAGAGCACGGTGTGACACATATAAAACAGTTTTGGTTTTTCTTTAAGTTTTTTTATAACTGATAATGTAGTTCTTGTATTTTTTACTATGCAATAAATAAATAATTTTTTATAGAAACAACAGAAACTATTCTTATTTTTTCTTATTTTTACTCATTTCCCGACTACTCGGAATTTTCACAAACCCGGACACCGTTCGGTCCACATTAGTCCGGGTTTGTAAGACCCTACTGTACTGACCTTGAAAACCTTTGATATTACGAATTTTCAAGGTTCCTGGGTACACACTTTTCACCTCTATACAGGGTGAGTCTTCTAAGCCGTCCAAAACAGATTATAGGCGAACAGCTTAACATCCAAAGACGAAACAAAATATTTCCCCATTAAATCATACCCAAGGAACAACGTAAAAATATTTTTAACCCTTTTAAAATACAGGGTGTTCCAAAAACCGGGGGTCATGGGTTAGAATCTCAGAATTTTTTAATGTAAACATATGTCATATTATACATAATTTTAAAGCTCTAAGCAAGACAAACAATTCGGTGAAAACATAACTCAATAATCGTTATTATTTTCAAAATGACGGCCGTTTTTGTGAAAAATATTGGTATTTACAGAATACTCTGTATCTCGAGAACTAATGAAGGTTTTTTTGTTCTGTTTGAAAATTCTTAATCTTTGTAAACTCAGCTTTAATTTGATATGCAAGATGCCAACATTAAAAGAAAATAAATATTTTTTTAACATTTTATTTTTTGTAAATGTTGGTAGCACTGAAAATAAAAAATTTTAAATAGCAACATATGGTAAATAGGATATCATTTTAAAGTTCTTGCAAAAACCTAACATTTTTCAATTTATACTCCTCTTCTATCTTTGGTAGTTTTCCAATAAAAAAACTAAATCTTTTTTTCCCCTTATAACGCCCATGTTAAATTTGCTGTCCTCAATGTTAAAGGATGCAGATTTAAATGCACTGCACATTTAACATGGGTGTTATATGGGAAAATGGAGTTTTTTGTTTATGACTACTAAACTGCTTAAGATAGGAGGTGAGTATAAATTGAAAAGTTGTAGGTTTTTGCAAGACCATTTTTGCAAGATCATTTAATTAAGTCTAAAATGATATCCTATTTCCCATATGTTACCATTTAAAATTTTTTATTTTCAGTGCTACCAACATTTACAAAAAATAAAATGTTTAAAAAATATTTATTTTTTAATGTTGGCATCCTGCATATTAAATTTAAGCTAAGTTTATAAGGATTAAGAATTTTCAAACAGAACAAAAAAACCTTCAGTAGTTCTCGAGATACAGGGTATTCCGTAAATACCAATATTTTCATAAAAACGGCTGCCATTTTGAAAATAATAAAGATTATTGAGTTCAGTTTCACCAAATTGTCTTGCTTAGATCTTTAAAATGATGTATAATATGACATATGTTTACATTTAAAAATTCCGAGATTGAACGCATGACCCTGGTTTTTGGAACACCCTGTATTTTAAAAGGGTTAAAAATATTTTTACGTTGTTCCTTGGGTATGATTTAGTCAGGAAATTTTTTGTTTCGTCTTTGTATGTTAAGCCGTTCTCCTATAACCTGTTGTGGACGGCTTAGAAGACTTACCCTGTATATCGACGTTTTGGCTACCGAACCAACCACCTCTATACATCGAAGTTATGGCCATAAACCTCAATATAACGAAGTTGTTTTGCAAATATCTAATTTATCTTTTAAGTCTACAACCTGTCATTCGTGTTGCATCCTGCTGCTGCAGGAATGTCGTTCTGCACACGAGGTAAGACGCAATGACAAGAGGGTCTTTCTTTCGCTATCTGCTCAACTAAACACACCAATAAGTCCCCAGGACAAGGGTGGTTGTCATGGTAACCACACTTCCGTCCAATCATATGTTGTAACATCCCTCTGTGTCATTGCAGCGACCCAATGACTGCGCTGTGAAGTTGTGAGAGAACAGAAGCGTAAAAACAGGGTGAAAGCCTTGCGATTGCGTAACCAAACAAACTTATCAATTTACTTTATCCACTTCTAAAATTTTTTTAGTTAATTTTTTTGTATTTTTACGATTCGAATTGAAGTTTTCCTAGACATACGTTGAGCAGTACAGAAGGTGCAAACTAAAAAAGTACATAACCGTACTGTCGATAAGTATTTTAAAAACTTAAGACTTTAATTTTACTCATAAATATTGATGTTTTATCTTTAGTTTTCTCTGTGTTTTGTTTTAAAGAACTTTATAATCCAATAAAATTAGTGTGTTAAATTTGAATGTGTATTCTTTTCATTTCCCTTGTTTCAACCCACGTTGTTACGAACCTCTGTTTATCAAAGAAAGTCAAAAATCATCTTGATATATCGAACCTCCCTATATCGAAATCCTTAATATATCGAAGTTTTCACTTGCCCCTTCAGGTTTGATATACCTCTGTATTGAGGTTCCACTGTAAATAGGGGCGGACATTCTGGATAGCCTAACAGACTAAGCAATAAAATTATAGCTTCTGTTTACAGTGCCCATCATCAACGCTTCTTTAGTAGTGTGAACCAGTCAGAAAGACATTTAGGACCAACACAATTTGAGGAAAATGAATTTGAGTGAGAGTCATCCTGAAAGTAAAGAATGTTTTGTCACTACATGTAGCCCTGTTGCTCACCTACACGACTGAGAGTGCAGTCTAAAGATCCACTCACGGTCTCAATTTGAGCCAAGTCTCGTTGCCGACGAATCAGTCATTTTATTCTAACAGCGTTTCAAAATGGCGGTGTCCATTGAAATTCCCGCCAAGTAAATTTTACTTGGTAGTGTTGTTTCTTTTACTTTCTCATCATTTGTAAACACTTTCCCTGCTAAAAGTTTCCTTTACTTGAAAAACAAGGTAATCACTTAAGGCGGCAAAGTTCTGTGAGGTTGCTGCTGGTGGTACCATATCAAAAGTTTTAAAAATTGCAGTACTTGCTAATTATTTATGAAGTAAAAACAATTAAATTTATTCCTAAAATAACAGAGGAGTAAAATAATTTATACATAACTTTCTGTCATCACATTTTTATTTATACATATTATAAGTAAATTACAAAAGAATATTTAGAGAACATATCAAATGCCCGATTTGATTCATTTAAAATTTCATATAAGCAACGTTATCATAAATTATCAGATCTAGGCAATATTATGCATACATTTTATACCAAATTTACAACTAATCATGTTTATAAAATTATAGAAATAAAATAAGACAAGAAAAATAAAACTAAAAATAACTGCAATAGTTATTGCACAAAAATAAATCTCATATACATATCATTCTTTGGTGGAACTAGCTTTGCTAGGTTTTGTAGGACTGTTCACATTTTCTGACAATCTACGAGTATATCCTCAGAAAAAGAGAAACATCGCCTTAAACCATAAACTATATTAATGTCATGGGAAAAATAAATCAATAAAAATATACAAAATAAAATATTTTTAAATGAGCCATACATTTTTATAGAAAATTAAAACAATTACCTACAATACAAACTACACGTACAATACAATAAAATCTCTCTTACATAGCATCTCCCCCCAATATATATATTTATATTTTTTCAATTTACAGAAATAATATATAAATCTATGATCTGTAATAACATTAGCAAAAGGGCTATGGAAGCACAAAAAATACATAAAATCTGAAAATGATGAACAGAAATATATTTTTGATTCTTGAGATCAATTTTTATTGCACAAAACTTTCTTCAATGATGTTGGTAAATATTATGATTGTTGTAATTTGATAATTCGTAAGTACAATAATGTGCATTTGAGATAAACACAAAAATAAAATAATACTGAATAAAATAAATAAAAAGTTTTAAAAATAAAATATTTTCAAAATATATTTTTATTATGTTTTATTTAATTTAATCTTAGACCAAAAACTATTTCTGTTCACGTGTCTTGTAGAGACATTTGGCACATGAATTCATGGGTTTGCTCAAAAGCAACCATAACAATTGAGAAAATTTTAGCTAAAATAAACTAATACCTAGGCTTGAAGACAGGAATGAGTCAAAATGACTTAACATATTAAAATATATACAGTAATAATACAAAGCACACAGCATGGAAACTATTTACATTTTGAAAAAGATATTTTTTCATCGTTGGATTTTGTGGTCCACATTTAGGTAAATAAAATTATCACCCCTACATTTTCTTTATAAACTCTTTAATTTAAATATATAATATAAAAAAGAATATCACGAAGTGGGTTAGACAGTGACCCTTTTTAGGTAAATATTTGATTTTCTAAAAATTGAAAACTCTTTTGTACTCAGTTTATAAAAGGGCGGAATATCAATTATTAGCAATTAAAATCAAAGTAAATTTTGTCTATAATATTTTTTACATGTAAAAAACTTATTTTACAAAATTTATAAAAAAATAAATTAGGTATTAATAAAAAATGATGAAAACGTAAAAAAGTCGAACGTCAGAGAGCAAATTAACTTGGCCAGTTAAATAGAAAAGTTTTGACATTTACTCTAAAAACGGTCACCAAATTGCATCGATATTAAAACCTTTTAATTGTTGGTTGGTAAATCAATAACATCGATAAAAATATTAGTTATTTTATTGTCATGAATGCTGCTTGTTGTACATACTTACAATTACCGTAACTTACGACCTAACCTATGAGGAATGGCAAGACTCAGTGACACTCGAAATAGATAAAAGGTTTGGCACATTTAGAATAGGATGAAAAAGCTCTTTGGGATACGGTCAAACGGTGGAAAAACGACTGCATAAGACTCGACTAGAATACAAGAAATGCTAATACAACAAAATAAATACTCGAATATTGTAAAAAAGTTAAATATAAACTGTTTTGAGAGACTCTTTAAACGCCCATAACTAAATAAAGGATAAATTATTAAATGTATTGTCGATTTATGAAAATATTTACACATTCGAGTCTACCTCAGTGACCAGAGGTAAAATATTCTTCGCCTGACATATCTTACAACGTTATAATGTATTTATTCACATTTGAAAAATGTAAAACACTAATATTAAAACTTACTTCCATCGGGTTGTATCCGAACACATAAATTTGGGGTACACCGAATGATTTCACAAACAACTCTTTTTACAACAGGAACATTCCATACCTTATCGAAGAAACAATTTTACTGAGATCATAAAAATTCTGAAATATCCGTTGAAAGAAACAGTTCCTGGAAGACTGTGGATAAAATATTCTACGCTGTAATATCCAGTCCCTGATTAATAAACAATCTGCTCCCACTCAACAACTAACAATTACAATAAATAAATTTTGTTGCGAAAATTGTTTGTAAACGTAACTGTAACTGGACTGTGGCAACACTATAAGGTAATGGGTCACCACCATAGTAATACAGGTACACTTTAAATATACAGGTAGATTTCTGAAAAATATCTTTACCGTACTTATATAGGTAACATGATACATTATAAGCGACACATAAGCTAGGCCTAGAAGTACTGGAAAAGGCAAGGTTACGTGGAAAGCTACGGATATGAGAGAAAGGAAGTTCAAATTCTTAAGTCGATCAGCGATTCTGGGACACTTTTATAACCAAAATTATAACCATCCAAAAAAAGATGTATCGTCACCATATTTACAATGTACTATTTTTATTTTATTTACAAATAAATCAATCTCATAATAAGGTAGTATAACATCGATTTAAAAATATTGATGAAAGTATTGGTTTTACAGTAATTTTCGAGTGGTAATATAATTTGTTGTCTACAGTAATAACTTTTTGTACTCAGAGAACATAATCATCAGTGCATACCAAAACTGAAAAAAATAATTGTTATTTTAAAAAAGTCATCTAATCTAAATTTTACTCTTAGAATTCATTTAAGACCGATACATCATCCATGATGCCTTCAATTATTTCGACCTAACTTAAATGTCCGAGAATCACTGAGTCGGGTTGTGGTCGAGGTGGGTAGTGGTAGGGGGGGAGGGTGAGGGGGAGGAGCGGGAGGGGGAGGGGGAGGGGGTCTCAGTCTCATGTGTGGTACGGCTTACAGTAGGAGTAGCGATGGTTCATGTGCTGGCTGTAGGAACCACTGTGCGAGAAGCGCTTCAGACACTTGGTACATTGGAAAGGCTTCTCGCCCGAGTGCAGGCGTTTGTGCTCGGTCAGGTGGTGCTTGTGTTTGAACGCTTTCATGCAGACATCGCACTTGTGGGGTCGCTGACCTGCAACAGACAATGACCGGTTATAAAGTAGTTTTCTAAAATCTTTTTACAACATTGTAGAAACAATATTTTTTAATAAAGTTTCTACAAAATTTATGAAATATTGTATTAACAATATTTTTTCAACAATATTATCACAAAATGTTAAACATGTTGTGAATTCTCCATGCTTACTGCGCATGCGCAGGTAGTTAGCGATCCTATAGCAGCAACTTGTGAAAATGCGGCCTCATAAGAGCCCGTATTAAATTCCCACTCTTTTCGCCACTGAAGGGTTCATTTAGTGTCTCCAGTTCTCAAAATAAAATTTAATTTGATACACCATTTTGTAAAGATAAAGAGAATCAGAGTATTTAAAAATCATTTGTCTGCATTTTGAACAGCTAGTCCTTTGTTGCGTTATTATGTCTCTGTAACTTGATCATCATGTATCTGCTTTTGACACTGTCGGCATAAAAAATTTTGAAACAGTGATAAACGCTCTAAAACTATCTTTACCTTACTTATATAGGTAACATTATACATTATAAGCGACACATAAGCTAGGCCTAGAAGTACTGGAAATGGCAAGGTTACGTGGAAAGCTAAGGATATGAGAGAAAGGAAGTTCAAATTCCTAAGTCGATCAGCGATTCTGGGACACTAAAATTAACACTATAATGATGCATTTAATTACATTTTATTTTGAAATTTGGAGACACTGAACGAAACAGGGTTTTCAACCTATTTTGAGGGTTTTAGCATAGGTAGGGCCCCTCATAATTAATAAATTTTCAGGCATCAATCCATCTCCTATATTAGGGCGTTGATCTGATCGACAATTATTTTTTTAAGGAACCTTTTAGCGAATTTCCTTAGAAATAAGCTATTACCGTCGTTTTAACAGAACAGAATGGACAAAAAATATCCGTTCAGGGTAACCTCAACAATCATATTAATATTTATATCAATTGACAGCTTTTTATGTGTACTTTCTGGATATGAAGTGAGTTTATTGTGAAAACACATTTTTACCTGCAAAAATCACGATTTGTTTCAAAATTTAACATGGGCTTATATGAGAAATAGAATTTTCATTTTTTGAGTTTTGTCAGCACGATAACTCTCGTAAATATCCTCCGATCGTAACAAAATTTGGTACAGACATGTAAAACTAGATTCTCTTGGACGAGTTCGTAAACCAGCCAGATCGACATATCCAGAGTGGGGTAAAGGCCCCATTTTACCCCCCAAAAATAGGTTTTTTGAGTTCTTCTCGTCGTTTGAGTTTTTCAAGTTGAAAAATTATATTTATCCAATTATTGTTTGTACCATTGGATTTAGCTCGAAAAAACAAACAATTTGGTATTTTGAATAATTCCTCTAAGTCCATTGGTCTCCTAGATGTAAGCGAAAATACCTCTGGAAGACCCCTTTTTGCCAACCAAAAAATTGGTTTTTTGAGATTTTCAAATTGAAAAATCAAAGTCATCAAATTATAGCTTTCACCTTTGGATTCATCTAAAAAAAACAAACAATTTGGTAGCTTCAATCATTGCTCTAGGTCCATTGGTCTCTACAGGGCCGGCTCAAGAGTTTTTGGCGCCTTAGGCGAAAGTATCGTTTGGCGCCCCCCCCCCCCCCCCACTTTCTAACAGTTCAGTAAAATGTGGAATATTATTGTTATAATTGTTTAAAAGTTTAAATCAAGTTATAAATCGATTCATCCCATAGGCGTGCGCAGGGTCCGGTCACCGTGGGTGCCGGGCACGAAAAGTGCGCCCCCCCCATCCCCAAATCCAACACCGCATCTCACAGTCCAACCCCCCCCCCCCACGGCTCACCAACTTATTACGGCTCACTACTACTTATTAATTTAAAATTAGACTATTTCCAGAAGCTATCTAATCACTAAATAATAACTGGATAATTTGAGATGAATATATTATCCCTAACAGCAGATAATGTTATACGCTGACTAAATTCACGTGGGAGTGTTCTCTACAAATAAGTCGTTCCATTCCAAAACTCACTTATTGCAGTTTGACAAACTTTACACAGATTAAAAAACTTTTCTTGACTGTCATTCTCATGTCTTTCAGATGTCAGGGGGTTAATTTGGTGACACGTTACCTCTGGACCCTTCATTTTCTATTACCAATCAGCCGTTTACCTGAAATTGAGCTTCAAAATCTGCAGATAGAGTGAGTTTTGGCATGATGCGCTGTAAAGAGTGTGTTAGATTTTGACATATTGACATCACTGGATTCGTTGGAAAAATGTGCATCGACTTTTAACATTAAACCTTTCCAAAACTCACTTTTTCTATTTTTAATTTATAGTAGAAAATCAGGTATCTTTCCAAAACTGACTTATTTCAGGGGTCTCGTTGTTCCATAACTCACTCATTACAATAGTCAATCAAAATGCTTCATTTTGATTGCTGAAATTGCTGCCTTTCCAAAACTCTCTCTTTCCATCTGGCCAATAACGTTGCTTCAAATCGTCACGTGACTTGACAATTTCAGGTGAACGTCATCAAAATGAAGCATTTTGATTGGCTGTTGTAATAAGTGATTTGTTATGGAACAACAAGACCCCTTAAATAAGTCAGTTTTGGAAAGATACCTGATATTCTATATTAAATTAAAAATAGAAAAAGTGAGTTTTGGAAAGGTTTAATGTTAAAAGTCGATGCAGATTTTTCCAACGAATCCAAAAAATGTCGATAAGTGAGTTTTGGAATGGAACGCCTCAAATGTCAAGAACAGACTACAGTTAATCTAAATTATTATCTACCTCGAAAATGACAACCGAGATAATACAATCATAATATTAATATTGGGAGAGAGAAGGGGTACACAATATGTTCTTACATCTGGCCTCTTGTTTCTAAGAAATCGCGATTAGCGTGTGAACGAGCCTTCACCAAACGTCAGTTAAGGGTCGGTTAGTAAACCGTTCATTAAAGGTAGGAAAATACTTAAGGTCATGGGCGGATTTCTGGGGGTGCCAGGGGGTGCCCGGCACCCCCTGATTTTTTGAGAATTTTTTGCAAAAAATATTTTTTTAAGCAACGGAATTTAAAAAATTGTCTTAATAATTACCAAATTTATTTTTTGATAACAATTTTTGATTACAATTTCAATAACACAGAAGACGTGAGTTGAGCACTCAAAATAAACATTTATTAAGTAAAGCGTAAACAAGCATTGCGTGGGTGTGTACGCGCGCGCGACGCGACGCCGTTTCCGGTCAGCTAGAGACTGCGCTGTTTCCGGCGACGGCGACTACCTTCCCTGTTCTCACGCCCTCTCTCTCTCTCTTCCTCTCCCCCTTCCCTCCCATTCTTTACTTGTGGTGACATGGTTTTATTTTTTTGTAATTTATTGGTTCCTTACAGATATTGATATCGTTAGTTGATCAGTGGTTAGTGTACGGCTTGGTTATTAGTTCGCGCAGTGAGCAGTGCTTTCTCTTTAATCATTAGTACAAGTAAAATGTATTTCTAATATTTAATATTTGTATCTCAATATATTTAGTATATCACCTATACATCATGAGTTGCAGGAAACCAGTGCGTGACAGTGGGAGTGACCGTGACATACGCTCGTTCTTTTTAAAACATAAGGTAGAAAATAAAATAAATAATGTACCAAGTGTTTGCGCATCAGTACCGTCTTCAAGTCAAGCTTCAACATCCAAAATCTTAAAGCCGAATGAAAACTCATCAGGTGAGCTTCAACTCAATGAGAATATGCCCGTTGAAGAAATTGATTTGGGAAATCTTGTTTCCGGCCCATGCAGGCCTATTTTGGCGCAGTTCCCCGTAACAGAATTTTCTGATAAAAACCGTTTTTTTAATAAAAAGTATTATGACAGCTACGAATGGCTAGAGTATAGTATAAATAAGGACGCTGTTTTTTGTTTTCCATGTAGAATATTTTCATCTAAAACAAGCGGAAAAGAGGACACGTTTACTCAAAAGGGAATGAGAAATTGGCGGAAAATAGCAGCAAAACTAGATAAGCATTCAGAATGTGATACGCATAAATTCAGTACGTCTAAATGGAAGAATTATAGAGCGCCCACTGAAAATGTTCTTGCGCAAGTATCGGAGGGTCATAAAACTCAAATAATCGAAAAGAAAGAGTACGTTAAAAAAATTATTGACATATTTCTCTATCTGGCCCGCCAAGGTTTAGCTTTGAGAGGTCATGACGAGTCTGTTAACTCAGAAAACAAAGGCAACTTTTTAGAACTTTGCGATCTATTTAGTAAATACGACCCGTCTTTTAAGTCAAAATATGAAAAATATTTCAATTTAACTGGTTCGAACACGCAAAATGAAATAATCCACATTATTTCTGAAGAAGTATTGAGACAAATTGTGCAGGAAGTTAATGCTGCTGAATTTTATGCTCTTTTAGTTGATGAAGCAAAATCTCACAAAACCCAACAGCTTTGTATCTGTATACGGTATTTTTGCCAGAATCAAATCAAAGAAAGGCTAATTGCTATGAAAGATGTTTCGCTTGCACGTGATGCTGACAGTTTGTCTCAAACAATTTTAGATTCTTTAAGTAATATGGGAATTTCAGCTACTTTGGTTGGTCAATCTTATGACGGAGCATCCGTAATGTCAGGAGTCAATAATGGGATCCAAGCAGTTGTTAAAAGGTCTCATCCATACGCAAATTATGTACATTGCATGGCACATAAATTGAACTTAGTTTTAGTAGCTGCGTGCAATAGTAACGATCTGTCTTGTAACTTTTTTTGTATAATGCAAGCTCTGTTCAAATTCTTTTCTAGTCCTGATTCAAATGCTATGTTTATAGACTTGCAAAAGAAATTGAAAGTGGAAACTAATGACAAGAAAAAACACATTCGAACAGTTGTAAAACAATCTGACACGAGGTGGTCATGCAGAGCTACTGCCGTTTCTGATGTTGAAGACCTTTTCCAGCCTATAGTAGAGGTTTTGAAGACTTTTGCCTCAGATTTGCGGCATGCAAGATCACCCGAAGCAAAAGGCATACTTGCTTCGATATTGTCCCTGGAGTTTGTTGTATGTCTTTTAGTTTTCTCCGAAACCTTAACCCATTTGAATGTGCTGAGCAAAGCTTTACAGAAGGAGAACAGCAGCATCGCTTCGTGCTCATCGTCCATTAAAGGAGCAATTAAGATAATGGAGGGTTGGAGAACTGAGGAGAAGTGGGAGAAATTTTGGAAGCAGGCAATTGAGTTTGCCAAAAAAAACAGCATCGCAATACCAACTGAGAGCGGGGATGAAAGTGGGCCCGAAAGCAAGAGGCGTAGGGTACTCTCAAGTAGACTCGACAGTTATGTCGTCATCTCGCCTGTTGGGCACAGGCTCGCAGACAATATTGAGCAAAATACGATAAACTATGGAAAAGGTTCAGTGGAAAAGGCTAAGGTTAGCTACCGGACAAATTTTTACTACCCGGTAATGGAGTTGTTATTAGCTGAAATGAGGAGAAGATTTTCAGAAGACAGCCTAAAGCTAGCAACTGCATCAGAACAGTTTTTGCGCTTAAATTTCGAAAAAAGCTTGTTCTTCATTAACAGTTATGCAATAGGAACTATCCAATTGAGAGCTCTGAAAGCGGAAATGAACATAGCAAAGTTTGATGTTCAAGAGAAGAAGGATGCTGACCATGTCTTAATAAATTTGGAAACTTCACCACTGAAGAAAATAATTCCAGCGTTGATTGAAACCATCAATGATACGATGTACCCCAACTTATATAAAATGATGTGCATTGCTTTTACTTTACCTTCCAACAGTGCGACATGCGAAAGGACATTTTCGGCAATGCGAAGAATTAATAACTGGTTGCGTTCGACAATGAACGAAGAACGTCTGTCAGACTTAATGGTACTGTTTTCAGAAAATGACATTGTGAAGGCCATGGACTATGACAAACTTGCAGACTTGTTTCTTTCGAAAGGTGGGCGAAAATAAGGGAAATCAGTGCAAAGACACAAATGATGGGAAAAATGATACAATGTTGATAAAAATAAATGATATAATAAATCAAGAATTAATAACGCTTGCGGCGTACTGGACCAATAATTTGATATTCATTTAATATTACTGCGTAACAGCAGCTCCCGTCAGCCGCGATCCCACAAGCAAATGAACCTCCCTCGTTCGGAATTAAAGAGAAGCCAGCTTTAATGAGCGATTATTTAAGGTCTATTTATTAAGTAAACTTAATATATCTGTTATTTAATATTGCTGGCTCCCAGTCCCTAACCATTTTAACTAATGTTCAAAACTGTTAAATTGTAGGTAACACAATTGAATATAATCCCTTGATAACTATTACATTCCCTATTAATTAAATTAATTAAATATTATGGCAATTTACCAATTATTATTATTATTATTACCTACCCCATTATTGAAAAGGTCCCTGCCCCGGCCTAGCCCCTCCTAATTTACCTTAACCACTCATGATGGATGTCCTGCTGCTCTGCTTGCGGAAGTTCACCTCGAGTGCCCAGAGACGACTCCCGCCGCCGGCCAGTCCAGCGGGCCGCGCGGCTCGCGCATGCGCGGACAGACGTGGTCAGTGAGTCGAGATTGACCTTTGACTTGTTGGTGCTGACTTACCTTGGCTTAATTATTAGGTGGCCGATTGGGGCGCCACACGCAAAAACAAGGTATGTTTTAGTTTAAAGATTTCCATGTTAGTATTAAAATACCGTAATATGACTCAATACAAATAGTTGTTTATTTCCAGATCCCTTAGTCCAAAGTTCTGACGAACAAAGCAAAAAGGGAAAAAATTAGGGTTTGGTTTTAAAGTAAAAAATATAAAGTAAAAACGATATGTTTATGTAGGGCGATAAATACAAAAGCATTAGTATGTTAGCAAAAAAACAGGTCATCACTTCCGGCACCCCCTAGAATTCTGGCCTAAATCCGCCCATGCTTAAGGTGCTGCTATACATCCACGTCACGTCACGTCGCGTCCATTTTCAAGGTGAATGAAACCTTAGTAATCAAATGGAACCGGCTATACATACACGTCACGTCACGTCACGGCCCGACTCGAATGCTCTGATGAGCATACACGGCCGAATCGGCCGAATTGGGATGCGACGCGATGTGACGTGACGTATGTGTATAGCCTACACCAACGTCCACTCGGCCATTTGGCTCTTAGAAACTAGAAAATGCGAATCGATGCGAATATGTATAGCACCCCCTCCGGCATCGTCGAATTGGCTGTAAGTGGACGCGACGTGACGTGACGTGCATGTATAGCAGCACCTTTAAACAGCTGATAAAATTAAACTAACCGAGCCTTAATGGTGGTTTAAACTTTGGTGAAATCAGGCCTAAAAGACTCGGCTGAAATGATAACACCGTCGCCGACGACGACTGGCGCGGCGCCGCACCGAGTCGTCTTTAGTCGCCTAAAGTAAAAACTGCACACAAAATACTAATATTTTCTATATTTTGTAAATTTATTATATTATTATAAGAAATATATTTTTACCAGGCCATAATTTTTACTAAATTATTTTTTAATACAAAATTTTTTTTGCCATTTTGGCGCCCCCCTTAGGGTGCCAGGGCACCCACGGCACCCACCGTGCGCACGCCTATGATTCATCCTATTGTGAGATTTGAAGGATATGTTTGTTAATATATTTTAAGATGAAATATTTTTTAAGTTCATTATTTATTACTTCATGCGTATTTTTTGGGAACTTAAATTGTTTTATTTTATTAGTATCTACTACTGCGGTAAAAAACGCAAATGAATAAGTCTTGGGGTCAGTTGCTTGGGGTCATTGGAGTCGAGGGGTCGATCAGTGCATATTTCCCAATCAATTTTACTTACTGTAAAGATAAAACACTAAACAGCCAAGAGCAGACTTTTTTCAATACACTATGGAATGAAACAGTTATGGTTTCAAGGTAATGCTTTTTGAAACTTGTCAGTTTTTTTGTTCTTAAAAAGTTTCTAGTTTAAAAGTGGATATTTATTGTAATGAAAAGAAAGTGAATCCGTGTTATTTTGGTATCCTCAAGGAAACACCTGAAACTAGAAAATTTTGATCAGGGTTTAAACCGATGATTAATGAAAACCCTCTCCGTTTAAGCAATCCAAAATGTATTGAAATGTGAACAATAAATTCGCCCCTATTGATTCAGGGGCATCATCAGGGCCGTTTTTTCATTAATTAGCAACTCCTGGTTGCCAATAACAATATTCAAACCAGTGAATTTGAAGAGAAACACTTTACCTACAGTTCGCGCATTATATCTCCGGCTATGACTGAGCCAGCTGATTGTAGGGTGCGGGGGGGGAGAGGGGGTACTTTTCTGAAAACATTTTCTAAAACACCACTGCTTGTCAAATGTTTTATTTACCAATATCATATGTTAAAAATATCATATTACACGGTTAGTAGCTTAGTGGTCATATCCGGAGATATAATGCGCGAACTGTACACAGTTAGTGTCATCATCAGACCCGGCGACAGGATTTGCGGGCCCCTGTGCAATCTACAACCGCGGGCCCTGAAACCTGATGACCTTTTTTTTACTTATTTCGTGTGCTTTTTGGGCCCCTTTCCTGTCCCTTTTTTGGTGTTTCCGGGCCCCCTGCGAGCCCGGGCCCCTATGTATTTGCCCCCCCTGCCTCCCCCCTGTCGCCGGCCCTGGTCATCATACGTGTATTCTCCTCTCATGTGTTATATTTGACTTTTTATGTTTCATTGTACAACTAGCTGTTGCTCGTGGCTTCGCTCACGATAAAAATTACAGCTGATCTTGCTTCTGCTATTTGAACTGTCAAATTGTAGTATCCACAGCTGTTTCCATTTCGGTATTTGAATGTTTACATCCGTATAAAATGTAAACATTGAAGCTAAGGACGTTCACGGGGCGTAGCCCGAGGGGATTTTAAGGAAGTGAATACGCCTATATGTTTCCCAGGTTCAAGATCTACCTCTGTGTGAAATTTCAACCCAGTCGGTTCAGTATTTTTCGAGTTTAATTGTCCCATACATACAGAAACCACCTCTTCTTTATAATAGTATAGATAGATAGATAGATAGATAATCTTGAGAAAAAACTGCTTTAAATATTTCCTTCAAATTATGAAAATGCTGCAACGTTTTTCTACCTAAAAACGTGATTTGTGGAAGTCACATCGCTGGGAAAAAATCTAATGGCTTGGATAATAAAAGGAATTTGAGAGAAAAATTAAATATTCAAAGTTGGACCTCATGGGTTTTTATGTTATCAACAAAATAAAAAACGTAATAAGTCGAAAGTTCTGTTAAAATTAATTGTAAATTTTCAGCTCCCACATTTTTACCATACTTATTCAATTGGAGACTGCACATCGAGTGTTCAGTAGACACGATACCATTTGAAAAATTGTGCTCATAAAATGAGGCTTTATATAGAATTGAGACTGAGTTGATTCTTTGAAAAAATAGTTTAAAATTATATTTTTCTGAGTATAGGTACTTAAATATTTAAATAAATAAATAAAAATAAATAAACAATAACTTTATTCACCATTGTTACAATGTTACATCTGAATCATAATTATCTATGAATAAATATATGTACATATTTTTTTCTTAAATAAAAACAGAAATTTAATATAACTCTGGTGAATAATTAAGTTCCCCTAGGCAAATGCCCATAAGGGGTCACCTTAATAAAAACAAACTAAATAAATAAAATTTATTCAAAATCAGTGTTGCTCATAATTATTTGATATGTAATTTTCTATTTTAAGGAATGTTTAGTTTTATAGTATATATTTTTATATTTATATTGCTACTAATTTGGCAAGTGGTTTATAAATCTATTTGAAAAATAAATTATTTAAATAGGTTATCTCCTTAATAAAAATTCAACATTTTCAATTCCCAAAAGCCAAGTTTTTAGCCCTTTTAGGTAATTAGATTTTAGTTTCATCTGAACATTCATTACATTATTTATAGTTAAACTATACAGGGTTGGGCAAAAGTCTGGAATATATCAAATAACTTTTATATTATGTTGCAGAAAGTGATGAAACTTAATAGTTGTGTATCTAGTACAAATAGGAATATTTTGGCGTATTTTCTCAGTTTTTCGCACGATAAGGGGACGGCCCACGCTGGTAGTCTTCAAATTCTTAAATGTAAGCACACCTCGAGTTATGCCTCAATTTAAAGGCCTTAATTAGTAGATCACAACAGCGCAAACCGCGCCTCGAAAGGTTGATCCAATCAGAAGTTACAGCTCCTCAAAGATTTTAATGTTGGCCATTAAATTCAATGGTAAAATCAGGGGAAAAGGTCTAATCACTAATAAAGCAATCGGAACGATGTAGTTTAGTTTTAGATACATGTATTTCTCATTAATAAGGATAATTTGACGTATTAAAAAAAATTTACTCATGACCAGGGGACGACCTGTGATGGAAATCCGAAAATTCTTAAGGGTAAGCATACCTCAAGTTATGACTCATTTTAAAGGTCTTGATTAGTAGATCATAACAGCGCAAACCGCGCCTCAAAAGGTTGATCCAATCAGAAGTTACAGCTTGATAAAGATATTAGTCTTGATTTTAGCCTCAAGTGTAATGACCAACATTAAAATATTTGAGGAGCTGTAACTTCTGATTGAATCAACCTTTTTAAGCACGGTTTGCGCTGTTGTGATCTATCAATTAAGACCTTTAAAATGAGGTATAACTCGAGGAATGCTTACGTTTAAAATTTACGAAAAACTGAGAAAATACGCCAAAATATTCCTATTTGTACTAGATACACAACTGTAAAGTTTCATCACTTTCTGCAAAATAAAATAAAAGTTATTTGACATATTCCAAACTTTTGCCCAACCCTGTATAATCTTGGGGCATTGTATGTGTAAAAATGAAGGTATATCGTCAAATTTGGTTGTGTTAATTGGATAGCATGTCTGTTTCTTAAACCGTAGGGTATTAATAGGGGTTCTCTTTTAGAAATACTTCTCTCAAAAAATATTTTTAGAACTTTATAAATATACAAATTTCTAATTGGTAATATTTTTAATTGGGAGAACAGTGGCCAGCAATGTTCCAATCTAGATTTTTTTAGTATTATTCTAATTATACATTTTTGAAGTGTAATTAGTGGTCTTAAGGTTGATATGTACGTCCCTCCCCAACATGATAATGCATATCCTAATCTTGTTCCTACAAGGGCATGATAAAGGTTAATTAATAATTTTTGTGGACAGAGGTTTTGTAAATAATAAAACTTTCTAATTGATGTATACATTTCTTGTTTAAGTTTGCTTACATGGTCCTTCCAATTAAGGTTGGAATTTATTATTACTCCTAGATACTTTATCTTGTTTACTTTTTCAATTTTAATGCAATTTTTACATTGATTTTACATTTTTTACATTTTTACAATTTACATGAATAATACATGCTTTCAACCGTTTATCAGAATAAAAATAATATAAATAATATGAAACTCAAACAATTAAAAAACTGCTAGGCAAGTTATTAGGAACAACAATTAACAAAACAAAAACATACTACATGCCAGCATTGGGAAAATGGTGGTCTACCACAGTGGTCTGGTCTTGAAATTTGGCTATCAAGATAACAAGAAACCTAAATAAACTAAACTGTGTAACGGCGAGGGCGCCTAGAGAGCAGAGGATGTCGCATTCTTAGTATTGGTGTATAATCATAAGTTTGGAAGGGTAGGGTTTTCCACCATTGGGGATAAGTTTATAGTTTTAAAGTGTTTAAAAAAGTGACAAGCAGAGCATGTTCCCGCGACCTATTACCAAACCATAAACTTATAACTTAATAAAATGTAAATATAAATAGAAGTTTAGGCTACTTTCATGAATTTTTCTTTAAAAAAAGTGTTTTATGTGCACCTTGCTTTTTGAAAAGAAAAAACGGGGCCGCTTAGCGCCCCTTCGGCGCCCCTCAGGCCCTGGCGCCCTAGGCGGTCGCCTAGTTCGCCTTTATGGTAGAGCCGGCCCTGGGTCTCTAAGTTATTAGCGAATTTCCTTAGAAATAAGCTATTACCGTCGTTTTAAAAGAACAGAATGGACAAAAAATATCCGTTCAGGGTAACCTCAGCAATCATATTAATATTTATATCAATTGACAGCTTTTTATGTGTACTTACTGGATATGAAGTGAGTTTATTGAGAAAACGCATTTTTACCTGCAAAAATCACGATTTGTTTCAAAATTTAACATGGGCATATATGGGAAATAGAATTTTCATTTTTTGAGTTTTGTCAGCACGATAACTCTCGTAAATATCCTCCGATCGTAACAAAATTTGGTACAGACATGTAAAACTAGATTCTCTTGGACGAGTTCGTAAACCAGCCAGATCGACATATCCAGAGTGGGTTAAAGGCCCCATTTTACCCCCCAAAAATGGGTTTTTTGAGTTTTTCAAATTGAAAAATTATATTTATCCAATTATTGTTTGTACCATTGGATTTAGTTCGAAAAAACAAACAATCTGGTATTTTGAATAATTTCTCTAAGCCCATTGGTGTCCAAGATTTCACATTTTTTTCTCTGAGTTTTTAGTATCAGGGCAGCAGAATGTTGGCTTACCCAATTTCCTATTTACTCTCTACTGAGGTTTTCAAGGAATCGCTTAGAGTAATTTCTCAGTTTATCAATGTATTTAATAGAATTTTGGTTTTTAAACAATTTTATGTTAATATCATTTAAAAAATAAACATTCTTGCCTACTTCATTGTATGAAATCTTTGTGTTTTTCATCTAAGTCATTTACAAATATTTTTTTACAAAGTCTTTGTAAAACAAGCTATAATATATAATTTAAATAAATAAATATATCACTTGTTTATTTTTCTTTTTTTTGCAATAATGGATTAATTACTGGATATTTTGTAATTGGAAATTCGCTTAGTACGCAGGTTTGCTGCGACGGGGGTATTTTCTTTAACAGAAACCAATCGAAAAAAAATTGTTATCATGATTTTGTTAAATAATTAGCATTTTAAGTGTGAACTGGATGTAAATAAAAACCATCTTACAACACTTAAAAGTATATTTACACTTATATTGAATTTACATAGAAGACAGAAAATACAGGTACACAAATGGTGGAAAATGGCGATCGATTTCGATTGGACACACCAATCGTCATCAGGCTATTCTCTCATTGGGCCTGATGATGATTGGTCTGACCAATCGAAATCGATCGCTATGTTCCACCACTTGTGTATATTTACTGTCTTGTATGAAAATACAGTACAAGTGTAAACATATTTTTAATTCTTATTCTGAATGACATGGTTTGTTTTTTCGGTGAGGTATCTTTAATATTTTCAACTGTAATTTTTGGGCATCACTCACCTAATTGGTTGAAGAGTACACAGCAAGGTCTTGTCTAAAAGTTCACATCACAGACTGTACTTAGAACGGGTCGATTTGTGTTGTGTGTTTTTTGTGTTCTGTGTTGTGAACTTTTAGACAAGACCTTGCTGTGTACTCTTCAACCAATTAGTTGAGTGATGTCCACAAAAATATAATTGAAAATCTATTTTTAATGTTGTAAGACATTTTTATATAGAGTTAGAGTTTTTTATTGTGAAACAAGTGGACTTCTTTGAAAAATCACTGCTGAACAGACTAACGCCTTAAACATGAAGACAGGTACATGTCAAATGTGTATTGAACAGTTGAAGTAATCACAAAAAAACATTATTTTAAAAATGAATCGAACTGTTAAGAAGTAAACAAAATTGTTAAACAAAAATTTGGCTTGGATAAAAGAATGTTTGAGATATTACTGTAAGCAGACAAAGGACTGAGAAGCCTTAAATTAGAATCATCAGAATGAATTCAACCGTCCCAAGAACAAAACACAGTGTTAATATATGTTAGTTTTATTTTATGTTAAAACATTTCAGTCCCCAAATTGTTAAAGTATCAGACAGTAAAAAAATATTTTAAAAAATACTTAAAATGATATAAAGAACTACAACAATGGACAGCTTATTGAAGAAATATACCAAAACACATCTTATATGGAAATTTTCTGGGTAATCATACTCAATAGAGATCATAAGTAGAGGTCATAACATTTCGTATAATAGTTCAAAATCTAAAAATAAAGAGAAAGGAGTGTTGCTCGCATTATTGTAGTTATGAACCATAAAATATATTATTATATCCATTCATATGTACCCATATTTCCATCCTCTTGTCTATCTTTACTTATGTCACAAAGGGACACGAGTCCTACTGGGTGTACCATGGCCAACATTTTGTCAGAGCATTGTCAATAAAAATACTAACTAGCAGGGGTGTAGTGGCAAATTTTCCAGTGTGGGAACGCCTAATATATTTGTCGAATTCCCTGCAAGTTAAGATGCCTTTTCTCTGAATACGTACACGATGCGTATTAGGCTATGTATTTTAAGCTCTCTGAATTTACTGAGGCTTAAAGAAACTATTTAATAAATTGGATGATTTTTGGAAAAGTAAAATATAAAAATAGTAGTCTATCTTTTTATATTTAACTAACTTTATATTTTCACAAAAGAGGTTATTTTAGAAAAGGTTGTTAATTAAGTTATAAACAACTTTTATGTATGGTAAATCCCAAAATAGCAACATACACAACCTAATTTTAAATTACATATTCTATACAAGTAAAAAAGCAGAGAACTAAAATAAATTCAATCCATAAAACAGAGAAAAAACAGAGTAGGTAATTAATTACAATGTCTTTTATGTACGTTGCCGTTAACCTAAAAAAAATACCATACATAACCTCATTAAAAAAACATATTCTAGACAAGTAAAAGCAGAGAACTGAAATAAATTAAATCCATAAAATATAAAACAGAATGATTAATTACAATGAAAGTTCATTGACAGAATGACAAATCAAATCAGGTTTACAAGTAATCGGCAAATGCATCCTCTTCTGTAGTAGGCTTATGTTTTGACATAAATATATTTATATATATGTATATATATATATATATATATATATATATATATATATATACATATATATTTTTAATCTTTATACTCTTTAATTAATGTTTAGATATATATATATATATATATACATATATATTTTTAATCTTTATACTCTTTAATTAATGTTTAGAAATATAGGATTTTTAGGATTTCCCCGGATTTTCCCTGAACGGGGCACTGGGATTTTCCCGGGTTTCTGAAAACCATTATGGGAACACCGTTCCCACGGGTTCCCGCATCACTACACCACTGCTAACTAGCACCAATATAATCACTGTATAGTTTAGTCATGGCAAAAAATGCAATCATCCCTAATTGTACTGTAAAACTTATTTAGGAAGAGTCAATGAACCCCCCCCCCATGTTAAGGGGGTACTTCAGCTACAGGAGACATTGAGGAAATGCATGTAGTTGAAAATATTACTCCCATGTGGAAGACTATGACATAAACAGAGTTGTAAACTTATTGGTACAAATCAGAATCAATACTCTAACAAACTTTATCTACGACCATTGCAATAAGCACCAATTATGGTATTACAATAAACATTATAATGATATACATTAAAACACCAAAAACCAAGCAGTACTCTAATGACGACTTTAGAGTACTGGAGTCACTTTAGAGTACTGGTTCTAGACCAATGAGAGCTCGGCATTTGACGGAAGTAGTGTCATAATAACAATTACGCAATTCGCACATCAGCTGATTGTTGCATTACGATTCATGTTTGAGTTTACTTATCCCATCAGCTGATTGTTCCACAACGATTCATGGCTCAGTCTGCTTATTTGCCTAACCTCAAATGTTAGTTGACCTATTCCATCATTAGTAAGTCATGAGTTTTGTTTACCTTCGGGGGAAATTTTGTCGTATATTGTTGGTCGTAGATAAAATAGTGTATGCAACGATTGTATTATGCCTTTAAGCCACTCGTGAGATATTTAGAACACGAGCGAAACTCGTGGCTTAAAGACATGCATTATACAATCGTTGCATAAACTACTATAATATGGTCCTTTCAAGATTATTTATAAATTTTGTTTCCCAATGTAATTTTACTCGACGTAAAGATATACCTTGCTGCCTCTTGGAGAGTCAAAATTATTATTGCATAAAAGATAAAAGAAACATTGTAAAAATGCATTGTGTTTTTGAATAATACATCTTGATATCAACCAAAAATACCTGAGTATGAGCCAGTTAAATAATTTTACATAATGAGGAACAGAATACTGATAATTAAATATGGACCTTCCCAAAAGGACTTTTTTTAACAAAAATAATCAACCACTTTTATTCAATAATACTTAATAACTTTTTTAGTAAACAGCTTTTGGAAACTCAATAAATTTAAACTTAATAAAGTATCTGTTGATGCAAATGTAACTTTGTTTGACCAAATTGCATTAATGTAATACAGTTAAACCCGTTAAGTTGCCATTACAAAGGACCAAGAAGACACATTAATTCCAATTGACAGAATCCAAGCTGTAAATCGAATCTCCTTGCTAGCAAAGAATGTTTAAATTAAATGCCAACGTTGCACAGTTTTTTTAATTCTCGCATGGACAAGCAGTCCCTTCGATACGAAGTAGCCAATAAATAGTTGCATACCTCTTCTGTTATTCCTTTCTTATTCTTGATCTAAGGAATGTTTTATATTACACCTTTATAGGAAGCGTTTCAGTTCAATAAAAATGTTTATTGTTACACAGTGTAAGCTCTTAAATTTTTAGTGGTTTAATTATTTTAAATTTTAAATTGTTTTTCAAACAATTAATTGTTTCAAAGAATTGTTTTTCAGGTCCATCAACTTTTTTTTATGAACAAGATGACAAATTATGGTATCGCATGCTGAAAACAGTCCAAAAACAATTATTGTAATTAATTGTTTGTGAGCTTTTATCACAGTACTGCTTAACAACTTCAATGGTGTTATTTAATAATTTTTATCTCTCACAGCTATTTTTATTACAGCCGAAAAGTCAGGAGTTTTGCCCTTAAAAATAATCGAATGTGTCAAATCTACCTGTTCTTTTGCAGAGTTCTTATGGGCTCGGTGAAGTGATATCTTGAAACAACGAATAATTTTACTCCCCTTTTCATGCTAAGATTAAAAATTTCTCCATAAGTAAAAACCATACCAACAAAACGATTCTAGGTGAAATATTAATAAAAATAAATAACTAATACTACAGAGTAGTTTAAAATATATTAGAAAATAGATTTATTTAAAAATTCTATATTTAAATAAGAAAAATGTAATTACTATATTCAATTATACTGTAACTAAAATAATTAAATAACAAATAAAAAATTATAAAATTCAAAACAATTTGAAAGCTTGACAAAACACAGAGAAATCCAAAATAAACTATAACTCATGCATGACAGTAACAATTCCATTGTTGCAGACCCATTTAAAAATATTCGCTCGAGTGAGGAAAGTTTATAGAATAATCAACATGCAATAACAAAGTAACTTTCCAAATAGTTATATACCCGAATATTTTAAACCCAATATTCGCATGCTGTCAAAATTCAAGTTTAGCCCTAGAATCGCAGTCAAACCCAATTTCGATGGATGTATTCAAACCTGAATGTTCATATCTGTGCCTTGCCAAAGAACTCTGCTTTGAGAAGCCCTTATCACACTGGTCACAGGGGAACAAGGCAGAAGACCCACCGTCTGACTCTGACTCCGGCTTGGGCCTCTTCGCTCCGCCTCCGGATATGCTGTTGCGGTCTCGGATATCCGACAGATCCGAGGATATGAACTCATCCGCCTCGGCACTCTCCACCAGGTTCTGACCGGACAAAAACCAAACAAACTCATACATTTTGTTTGAAATTCATTGTTGTTGATGCTGAGTTTATGTTTTGATTTTGATTTTGTAGCCATTTGCCATCACTGATTGATTAGTATTAGAATTCTTGGTCCCAACGACCTTGGATAATCGATAGTATACTGTAATGCACTATAAAAACATAGTCACAACAAAACAAGAATTTCCTACGTCATTTAATGAATTTCATTTGATTTTTATAAGTATTGTATAGTGTGGATGTAGTCTGTGGGTTTTAAACTCCCAGAGGGGGAGTAAAAGGTCATGTAGAGTGCAGAAACCATTTTCCTCCCCAAGTACTACTTAAATATTTGTGAAAAAAGTACTCATGTCGGAAGAGATCCCTGCTACTGGCAAGTTCTGGCCAGGACCTGGCCCAACAATTTTTATCCACTTGGAAAAACAGCCAACCTGAACTTTAGAACATATGCGCAGCAACCAATTCAAAGATACCCTAAAAAAATCCTTACCGACGAAGCTTTTTATAGTTTACATGTTACTGATCATCCCATCATTTAATAATTTTGTTTTAATATATACAACAACTTTCATTTTCAGTAGAATTTAAAATTCAGTTTTAATACATACCAATGTGATGCAGCGTATTTTTACAGGTACCTAAACGCAAATAAATCATGACTGTGTCTATGTCTATGACTTACCCTTTTCCACCAGATGTCGGAGGTGGGGGAGGGGTAGGAGTTTCCATTGTACACGGCGATGGCAGGGAGGGGACTCCGCGAGGCGGCCTGGTCTCTGCTTGCCATCCACAGCCTGTCCATTCCCAACGGGGACGAACCCAATGACCCTCCATTTGTCGGGAACCTGATAACCAATTAAACAATCAACATCATTAAAAACTTTCGTGATTTAAAATTTATTATTCTGAAACTTTAAAAACACCATGAAAGTAGGTTGCTGGGTCACAAATAAAGAACATATTTGACAGAAAAGAAGCCACACAAATATTTTATTACAAAACTAAATACATGTATTTTCATTGACATCATTCAAGAACTAAATTGATGAAAAAAAATTTTATTGATAATTTATATTCTTGTTTTACTGTGTCTTTTACCTCTAAAAAAATTACATAGGCCTGTATTAACAAATTTTCCTGCTAATAGTGAAAGTAAATTAGGAAAATAAATACCATTGTTATTAAATACTATTGCAAATTTAAAAATGATGAGGTTTAGATAGGCTGAAAATACCTGAGAACCGGTTGTGTCAGCATCCGTGCCAGTTTACTCGAGTCGAGAGGTGAGGGTGATCGTTGTTGGTACACGGGTCTGATGAACAACTGGGCCTTCTGAGTCAGATTGACAGCTTCTTCTGAATCGGATCCAACTGGAGACGAGCCCTGCGACTTCTTGGTGGACAAATCCAGCGGCTGTTCGGACGCCAAGGGCGGGGAGTCTGCGGGGAACCAACTGCTCTGGGGAACATAAGGAACATGAACGAGCCTTCCCTCACGCCTATCCCTGGCTCGATTGTTCTGGAACCAGACTTGAACTACCCTTACAGCCAACCCTACATGCTCAGCAATCCTGGAAAGTTCTTCCCGTTTGGGTCGAGGATTGAGTGTGTAGTTTTGCTTCAAGATTATCAATTGATCCTCAGAAATCTGGGATCTGACTCTGACCTTCCTCCCGTCTTGGTCGACCTCTCCGTCTTCGTCCTCGGTCATGAGTTCCCTCGATCTTGTCTCGTCTTCACTTCCGCTGTAGCTCACACCGTTACAGCTCACTGTTTCCGTTTTAGTCGCGACGTCTTCTAGCTTCGCCGCGAGGCCCTCACTCTTTTGATCGTCTCCGTTGCAGAGATATCTTTCGTGTTGATGAAGCTCTATCCCGGAGGTGAAGTTTTTGTGGCAGAACCGACATGAAAGCCTGTCCGTTCTCTCTTCGGCAGGGGGGGTGGCCGCTTCGCTTCCTACACTAGGACATCCCGAGCTGCAAGACGGAGGAGAGAGCTTCTGCATGTTCTCCTGGAGAAATTGTTTTGTCACTCTTGCACTCACGGTTTCCAAAATTCTTTTCACCTCTTCCAAGTCGCCTCCATTGCTGTTCATTCCCGACGACGGTCTTTCCTGAGTGTTTGAAGGTTTTTTTTCTTCCTCGCACTCTTTCTCGTCGTTTATTTCTTCTTTGATCGTCACCTCGCTCTTAGGTTCCCTCTCCGAGGACTCGTTTTCGATTTCTTTTATCTTTTCATCAGCCTGACTGGGAGGAGGGGTCCTGTTGAACTGTTCTATGAGGTTGTTCAGAGAATAAGGGCTGTTCTGAGGATTGAACGCGGGAAAGAAAAATGGGTGAATCCCACTGTTGGGCTGAGGTGGAAAATTGGATAGAAACGTAGATGTGGCTTCGTTGTATTTAGGAAGGACAGGCGGGAAATTGTTGTTGTTGTTGGTGGGAGATCGTTTGTTGATCGGAGGCTGACTCCGGAATGCAGAGAGCTGCACGGGGCTCTGATGCTTGAGGTCCACCGCGCGGGCGAGGCCCCGCTGGTTCACCTTGAGGTTCATTACCAGACACTTCTTGGACGTCATGTGGCTGGAGTAGGAGCCGGAGTGGGAGAAGCGCTTCCCGCAGTTGCTGCACTTGAACGGCTTCTCGCCGCTGTGTATTCTGATGTGCTCCTGACAACAAAACAGAACCGTTTTGACCGACGATCTGGTCTAATTATTAATTCTACTTAAATAATTTTTGGCTTATAATATGTTTTGATATTAATTAATGTTATCCATTGCTGAATAACAAAAGTCGCGACTGTTATTGAAAAATAAAATTAATTTATAAAAAAAACAAAATTTTCGGCAATATTATTTATAAATTATTTCCTTAGGAAATCTGAAGAGAAACAGAAACAACTGGCACCACACATTACAATTAAGATGAGAATAGGACCCTAAACTTGGTGAAAGCGGCCGAAACAACTATCGGAGTTCCAGTGTAAACACAGTATTGGAGAAGGGTCGAATTAATGCAGGGCATCTGATGAATATGGATTGTGGCTTGGGAAAAACATGGCCATCCATCTGAGGATGGAAGTGAACACAACCTGGGCGAATCGACAAGTTCCTGAAATTTCACCTTATCCGAGTTTGATTTTTATTTCTACAGTCGATTCCATTGGAGAAAAGAAATATGCCAGTTTAATGCAGAAACTTTCCTCAAGTTTTTGTTTTGAAATATTCTGCTAAGAAAAAAACTTTGCCTTGAGGTATTTTTTATGATGTGCCAGAAATTGGGTGTATCCCCTTTTTATTTATTAAAAACTATTTTTGTTTAACTAAATAAATTATATACATTTTTTACTAAAATAGAGTACTCTATGTGGTCATACTGATATTTTCTGTTACTACTTAATTGTTTGAGTTTGATTTCATTCTTTGTTACTTTATTGCTTAATAATAGTTTGGATAAAGTTTAAATATTATAATTATAACATTTGATGCTTCGAGTGAGTTTTTGCTTTTCGTCTTTCCAATGTAAAAATTCATGGCACTTTGAGTAAGTCACTATTTTTCAGTGTTATTTCTGCAGGTTTTTGAATATATTATCAACACTAATAAGCTTCACTAATTTTTAAACATGAAATTATGTTGTCATACGAAATTGAGCTCAAGTCCCGCACGCCCTTCTGTTTCTCCCATAAAACCAATAATAACTTTCAAATTCCATCTAGCCAATACTGCTTATCTCAACCGTTGATTTATGGCTCATAAAAAATAGCAAAAATACTTAGCCATTTCAGTGAACGAATTTGCAATTCACAATTTTTCCTAATTAAATTTGTGATATTAAAACTCTGCTCACTGATATTGATAGGTATTTTTCTGTTCTTTCAAATGAGCTGTAAATTAACAAATTAATGTTTGGTTGAGGCTGATCCAAAGCCTCCTTATTTGGAAGTAAATAAGGAAGTGCAAGAAGCAGCTCTGAAAATACAATATTTTCATAACTGGAGCAACCTCTCAATATTCATGGAACATTAAATACATGGCCTCCTTTTGGAATTTCATCCCATGAGAACAATGTTAATTTTAAATATTTGCAGCATCTTCATTTGCCGCTCTAAAATAACTAACTCAGTGATAATTTATAGGTAGAACAAATATATAATGAACTAACGAACTATGGAACAAAAATTGTTAGTTGTGTAATGTTTTTTTATGGCTAACAACATTCTATTTTAAGTTGACATTACTCCATGGCGACTTTGAGCCATAAGGTAATCATATTCTGAAAAGTTTTCTTCAGTCACCCACTAAATATCCCTAAGAAAAATATGATGAAGAATTAAATTCATACATCTTAAGGTGAATGAGTAAATTTGTGTTCTGGTCGACAAAATTGTTTTATGAAAATTAGTTTTACTAGACTATAATCCAAGATGGCAAGAAGCAATTCACTCACCTTGAGGTGATGTTTGAACTTGAACGCCTTCTCGCATTCCGGACACTTGAACTTGCGCAGAACTGCGCTCTCGTCATGGCTGATCATGTGGCGCTGCAGGCGGTACACGTTGGCGAACGTCTTGTTACACACCTTGCACGACTGCAACAAACAAACATCAACTGACAGGTGGTACACGTTGGTGAACGCCTTTTACACACCTTGCACGACTGCAAAAACACAAACATCAACTGACAGGCAGTACACGTTGTGAATGTCTTGTTACACACCTTACACGACTGCAACAAACAAACATCAACTGACAGGCGGTCCACGTTGGCTAACGTCTTGTTACACACCTTGCACGACTGCAACAAACAAACATCAACTGACAGGTGGTACATGTTGGTGAACGCCTTTTACACACCTTGCACGACTGCAAAAACACAAACATCAACTGACAGGCAGTACACGTTGTGAATGTCTTGTTACACACCTTACACGACTGCAACAAACAAACATCAACTGACAGGCGGTACACGTTGTGAACGTCTTGCTGCACAACTGCAAAAACACAAACATCAACTGATAGGCGGTCCACATTGGCTAACGTCTTGTTACACACCTTGCACGACTGCAACAAACAAACATCAACTGACAGGCGGTCCACGTTGGCTAACGTCTTGTTACACACCTTGCACGACTGCAACAAACAAACATCAACTGACAGGCGGTCCACGTTGGCTAACGTCTTGTTACACACCTTGCACGACTGCAACAAACAAACATCAACCGGCAGGCGGTCCACGTTGGCTAACGTCTTGTTACACACCTTGCACGACTGCAACAAACAAACATCAACTGATAGGCGGTCCACGTTGGCTAACGTCTTGTTACACACCTTGCATGACTGCAACAAACAAACATCAACTGATAGGCGGTACACGTTGTGAACGTCTTGTTGCACACCTTGCACGACTGCAAAAACACAAACATCAACTGACAGGCGGTACACGTTGGCTAACGTCTTGTTACTCACCTTGCACGACCTTATAAACACACAGATATCACTGTCAAACAGGATGTCAACACATAGGCGGTAAAATATCTTCAAAAAAAAAAAAAAAATATCACTGTCAAACATTCCAGTTAATCATCACAACCAAACATAAACTCTCAAACATCACTGTCAAATATCAACTGGAAAACATCCCAGTCAATCAGGCTGTTATCACACAGGCAGTAAAATATTATTAATCAAACATTATTTCTCAAACACCATTGTCAAACATACGCTGTCAAACATTGCAGTTAAACATCACCATCAAACATCAACTGACAAACATCCCAGTCCAACAGGCCGTCAACACATTAGTCGAGTAAAAATAGGTTTATACCTAGAAGTAATTGTAATATAAATTGGAATGGTTGTTTCTTAATGAAAAAAATGCGATAAACACGATGGAACATAGTCTATTCATGTACGACCCTGGGTTTAGCCGCCATCTTGAAAAATAGGCGGCCATCTTGGATTTTATGCAAACAATTACTAAAACCTCTACTGTGTAGAAACCAATTAACCTAAAAAGTCAACTTTTTTACTAAATTGTTCCCAGTGAACCAGGCTTTCATATAAATACATCTATATCTGATTACTTATTGATTTCATAGAAATATAGTAACTTAAACTTTAAAATTTGCAAACAATTTGTTGTATTTTTACAGTTATTGTGAATTTATACATTAAAATTTAGTTTTAGTTTTTGAACCACTATATTCATTTTAAAGAGAGAAAAATTTGCTACAGATTCAGTGTGTTGGTATGGCCTTCCAGCCGTTTTAGAGTGGAACGGGTGCGAACTAAATATTTCCTTCAGGATTTAACAGGACAGTTAGACCACAGTATAGATATATAATGTTACAATCTATCAAACTTCTGACCACTAGGACAATTGCAATACAAAGTAAACTGATTGTGTCTAGATGAAAAATGTATGAAAAACACGATGGAACATAGTCTACTCATATACGACCCTGGGTGTAGCCGCCATCTTGAAAAATAGGCGGCCATCTTGGATTTTATGCAAACATTTACTAAATCCTCTACTGTATAGAAACCAATTAGCCTAAAAGGCTAGGTTTTTTACTAAAATGTTCCCAGTGAACCAGGTTTTCATTTAAATACATATATATCTGATTACTTATTCATTTCTTAGAAATATAGTAACTGAAACTTTAAAATTTGCAAAAAAGGTTTTTGTACTTTTACAGGTTTTATGAATTTATACATTAAAATTACGTTTTTGTTTTTCAACCACCATATTCATTTTAAAGAGAGAAATTTGCTACAGAATCAGTCTGTTGGTATGGTCTTACAGCAATTTTATAGTGGAACGTGGGCGAACTAAATATTTCTTTTCAGGACTTATCAGGGCAGTTAGACCATAGTATAGATCTGTAATGTTACAATCTATCAAACCTCTGACCACCAGGACAATCGCAATATAAAGTTAATTTAATGTACCTAGATGAAAAGAGTGCAATTAACACGATGGAACATAGTCTACTCATGTGCGACCCCGGATTGAGCCGCCATTTTGAGAAACAGGCCGCCATATTGGATTTCATGAAAGTTTTAACCAAATCCTCCCTTGTTTGGAAACCAATGACTCAAAAGGTCAATTCTGTTATTAAAACATTTCAAGTGATCCATGCTTTAATTAAATACATAAATAGCTTATTATTCATTATTATTCATTCATTATTCATTATAAATAACCCCTATAAGAAGAGTTAAGCAAAGTTTAAATTTAACTTGATGGTTACTGTAATCTTTGTTTATCAGTCATTAAATATATTTTTATCATTACTTTTAGCGAATTTCCCCTATAGGGAAGAAGCTATTACCATAGGTCTCATGGTAAGACCTAAGCCCAAGACCATGATAACTTTTCGTTTTGGGGCCACCAGAAGCAGAAAACACCATTCGTTCGAATTTATATATATATATGTGTCTGTCAGCACGATAGCGGCCGTAAAAATGGTCCGATCTTAATGAAATTTGGTATAGACATGTAAAGTGGTAATCCCTCGGACGAGTTCGTGAACCAGCCCGATCGGACCACCGGAAGGGGGGGGTAAAGGGGGATAAACCCCCCAAAAAATGGGTTTTTGAGTTTTTTACATAGAAAAATAAAATTTATCAATAATTCAGGGTGATGGGTTTGTCCCCCGTTATACGTATATCATAATATTTTTTAAACGTTTTTTTTCAGTGAATAGAATCTATTCTCTGTCTGTAAATTTCTTATTTTTCATTTTTCGATTATGGTATGTTTTTACCTTGAAAAAAGTTAGTATTTAGTTATTAAGCTTAAACTAACTTAGGTGAGAGTTTTATTCTGCAAAAAATATAACATTTTCGTCTCGTTCTAGGTGTACCTTCTCTAATAAAACATTTTTGAGCAAAAGGAAAAATGATAAAATCTCCAATTTAGTGCCAAAATATAACTTCCACATTCAATTGTATAAGTTATAAACTAATGTTATGTGGTAATTAAAGTTCTTGTTAAGGTGTAAATTTGTATTTGTATTGTTGAAGTTGTTTTAAGTTAATTTAGTATTAATAACTATATTTCTATACAAACTAAACAGGCAAATTTGGTGGTTTCCATACAATGGAGGATTTAGAAAAATCTTGCATGATATCAAATATGGCGGCCTGCTTCGCAAGGCGGCTCAACCCGGGGTCGCACATGAGTAGACTATGTTCCATTGTGTTAATTGCACTCTTTGTAGTTTTGTAGTTTTGTCCGTTTGTAGTTTTATCCGGACACCGGCCGCCAGAGGCCAATGACTAGCAGTTAGGAGCTGTTACTGCACGATACACTCGCGGCCGCCAGAGGCCAATGACTAGCAGTTAGGAGCTGTTACTGCACGATACACTCGCGGCCGCCAGAGGCCAATGACTAGCAGTTAGGAGCTGTTACTGCACTAACAGTTCCTAACTGCTAGTCATTGGCCTCTGGCGGCCGGTGTCCGGATAAAACTACAAACGGACAAAACTACAAATCAAAAGAATGCGGACAAAACTACAAATATCCTGGGTCTGCTACCTGGGGAGCATTTTAACGGAAGTGTCCATTGTTGCAGCCGGAAGCAGAGCTTGCGCGCAGGTGCCACGGGTCTGACACTTAAATGGAGCCAAGTGGTAAGCTTATTGGAGCCCGCTCCAATAAGCTTACATCTAACTAAAGTTCGAAGCACTTTAGTTAGATGTCGTTGTAAAAACATGAATTTCTTCTTCTTCACTGAATCAGCCAATCAAAACCACGATAACGATCTGCTAACTTCCTATTCCGTTTCCCCTGATTTTCTGTCACGACGCGACGTGTACACAACCAAAACGAGTTGGAATTAATTTGAGTGTGGGAAAATACCTAAAGTACGTTTGCCACTAGTGTAAGTTGTTTCGTGAAATACTGTACTGCATGATTCATTTGTTCTTAAAGCTATTAATAGAAAATAAATACGTAGATGTTTACATAAAAGCACTTAATAAAAATTAACTAAATTAAGCTTTATTAAGTGCTTTTATGTAAACATCTACGTATTTATTTTCTATCAATCGCTGAGTGATTCAATACGAATCACTCAGTACAGTACGGTATTTCGCGAAACAACTTGCATAGCGGCAAACGTACTTAATCAATTTAATGTAAACAAATCGGTGAAGTCGTTAAAATTGAAAGTCTAGCAAACAAAACAAGAAAACGAAAATATATACAAAGCAGACGACGACGATCGATATGTCGCATCGACGACGATCGATATATCGCATCGACGACCATCGATATATCACATCGATCTTTTTAGTTCGTAGCACTTTTATCAGACAGCGCTACTGTTCCCTTACCACCGAGTTAACATGGGAGTGCTAACTCTTTACGAAGTTCATTACTACTCTATGCAGGTGCCTGCTCACCGGAATGTATTAGTCATTCCGGTTGCGGATTCCAGTTTCCGATTGCTGCAGCCGCCATTTTTAATAGCAACATTTAATTTTGAAACCTAATTAATTCAGCAGTTTAATAGATTTACCAGCTATAATCTCTCATATTGTAAGAAACCCACTAATCTGGGATTAAACACTAATAGCATATTCAAACAGAGACATAAAAGATAAATGTTAGAAAGAAATTTCATTGGAGTTCGGCGTTGAAGGTTAGTAAAACAACCTATTTGTGCAAGATCATTCATACAATACTTTTTTTATGTTCAATGACTGTAGGCCAAGTGGATAAGACAAAATAAGAATTTTCTTACAAATAAAACAGCTTATTCAAATTCAAAATAAAGTATAATGGTCTGATTCAAGTCACCGGAACTAAAGGTTAAATTTGAAATGATAGCGCCTCCCATTTTGGGAACTACCAAAAAGCCACGAATTTCTGGCCCGCTCTGACCCTACCGAATAGCCACGATCATTAGAAGGGTTCGTTTGCCAGCGCTAAAATGTCCGAAAAGCCACGACGGCTCAGCCAGGTAGCCGGCACCACCTCTGGGAAAAAGGGAATTGATAATTCCCTATGACCTTTTTAACTCCAATCAGTACTGTACTGAGTGATTCATATTGTGCTTAAAGCGATTGACAGAAAATAAATACGTAGATGTTTACATAAAAGCACTTAACAAAAATTAATTAGTTAATTATTATTAAGTGCTTTATGTAAACATCTACGTATTTATTTTCTATTAATAGCTTTAAGAACAAATGAATCATGCAGTACAGTATTTCACGAAACAACTTACACTAGTGGCAAACGTACTTTAGGTATTTTCCCACACTCAAATTAATTCCAACTCGTTTTGGTTGTGTACACGTCGCGTCGTGACAGAAAATCAGGGGAAACGGAATAGGAAGTTAGCAGATCGTTATCGTGGTTTTGATTGGCTGATTCAGTGAAGAAGAAGAAATCCATGTTTTTACAACGACATCTAACTAAAGTGCTTCGAACTAACCCGCTCCAATAAGCTTACCACTTGGCTCCATTTAAGTGTCAGACCCGTGGCACCTGCGCGCAAGCTCTGCTTCCGGCTAATGGACACTTCCGTTAAAATATAAGTGTCATTCCTGTCGCCGATAATCTGACACTGAACCGGAATCGGAACCGGCGTGCACTCAGGACGTACCGTTAAGCTTGATCGCATGTTCCCCGTTCTCTCATACGTATCCATGATTCTCTCTAGTCGTTCGTCATCATATACGACATATGAGCTAAACTGTGCTACTTTAAGAATCACTAAGGTCATCAAAATCGGTTGACCGAATCTTTGTAGTTTTGTCCGCTACATTTTTGTTTGGATTACCTACTGACCCTCCCCAGGTAGCAGACCCAGGATATTTGTAGTTTTGTCCGCATTCTTTTGATTTGTAGTTTTGTCCGTTTGTAGTTTTATCCGGACACCGGCCGCCAGAGGTCAATGACTAGCAGTTAGGAACTGTTACTGCACGATACACTCGCGGCCGCCAGAGGCCAATGACTAGCAGTTAGGAGCTGTTACTGCACGATACACTCGCGGCCGCCAGAGGCCAATGACTAGCAGTTAGGAGCTGTTACTGCACGATACACTCGCGGCCGCCAGAGGCCAATGACTAGCAGTTAGGAGCTGTTACTGCACGATACACTCGCGGCCGCCAGAGGCCAATGACTAGCAGTTAGGAGCTGTTACTGCACGATACACTCGCGGCCGCCAGAGGCCAATGACTAGCAGTTAGGAGCTGTTACTGCACGATACACTCGCGGCCGCCAGAGGCCAATGACTAGCAGTTAGGAACTGTTACTGCACGATACACTCGCGGCCGCCAGAGGCCAATGACTAGCAGTTAGGAGCTGTTACTGCACGATACACTCGCGGCCGCCAGAGGCCAATGACTAGCAGTTAGGAGCTGTTACTGCACGATACACTCGCGGCCGCCAGAGGCCAATGACTAGCAGTTAGGAGCTGTTACTGCACGATACACTCGCGGCCGCCAGAGGCCAATGACTAGCAGTTAGGAACTGTTACTGCACGATACACTCGCGGCCGCCAGAGGCCAATGACTAGCAGTTAGGAACTGTTACTGCACAGGCGCGGCCGCCAGAGGCCAATGACTAGCAGTTAGGAACTGTTACTGCACGATACACTTGCGGCCGCCAGAGGCCAATGACTAGCAGTTAGGAACTGTTACTGCACGATACACTCGCGGCCGCCAGAGGCCAATGACTAGCAGTTAGGAACTGTTACTGCACAGGCGCGGCCCTGTTAGAGGCCGGTGGTCAGTGGCTATTTAGAGGCTGCGGTGTCGTGGAATGCAACAGGTTAACAATTGGCGAGTCTGAGAGGGGGCGCCGATTCTTCAGTAAACAGTTTAGTTTAGTTAAAGCGCCGATGCAGTGTATCCAAACAAAACGGAAATAACTGGAAATGATTCCTTCAGCCTGTTTGGAAACCTTCACCGGTGGCGGTAGCCACTAGCCAGTGACGCGGCAACGAACTTATAAAATCGCCTGCCTCTAAGCTGCGCAAGTCTAGATCGGGATTTTACTTTTTGAGGCACACAATTCAGTATTAAAAACTTGTGAATCGTCATCACTCAATATCGATTCATTTAACCGTTTTAATTCGATTTAAATAGTAGTTTATGCAACGATTGTATAATGAATGCCTTTAAGCCACGAGTGAGATGTAAGTTAGAACACGAGCGAAGCGAGTGTTCTAAATATCTCACGAGTGGCTTAAAGGCATAATACAATCGTTGCATACACTATTTTATCTACGACCAACAATATACGACAAAATTTCCCCCGAAGTTAAACAAAACTCATGACTTTTACTAATGATGGAATAGGTCAACTAAAATTTGAGGTTAGGCAAATAAGCAGACTGAACCATGAATCGTTGTGGAACAATCAGCTGATGGGATAAGAAAACTCAAACATGAATCGTAATGCAACAATCAGCTGATGTGCGAATTGCGTAATTGTTATTATGACACTACTCCCGTCAAATGCCGAGCTCTCATTGGTCTAGAAGCAGTACTCTAAAGTGACTCCAGTACTCTAAAGTCGTCATTAGAGTACTGCTTGGTTTTTGGTGTTTTAATGTATATCATTATAATGTTTATTGTAATACCATAATTGGTGCTTATTGCAATGGTCGTAGATAAAAGAACAATATGACTGCCTAAACTCTTTGCTACGTACCATTTCGAATTAGTTTGATAAAAGATTTTATATTATTGTAATATAAAGAACTCATTGCATGACTACATTTTGGATAGGCCTGTCCAAATTAAATGTCTTTAAATTCAATCGATTTTTACAGAATATCTAGCTACCCAACTATACATACAGGACCGTGTCTACGAAGGCCACCATGTCTGTGCCAATAACTATACAAGATGGAATAAAAGGTAATTCAATATATTTAAAAAAATAATAAAGAAATTGTCCATAAAACATCAAGTTTATAAACTCGAAAAAACTCTTCCACATTTCAAAACGAAACTGAAACCAAACTCTAAAAGTAAGTTTTACCGGTTGACAGGCCATAACATTTTTATGGGTTTGTTAAAACACGCAACAACTAAAACAAGCAAAGACAAGCGCGCCGGAGAAGCGGGGGGGGGGGTCGGTTCGCCTTATATAAGTTAAGCCTCCGGTCGTTAGGTGGCCATCTTTTTTGATACGGGAGCCCCCGGGGAAGGGTAGAGATTTAGGAGGCATGTCAACTTTATAAATGATGCACCGTACGGACCTGAGCCGGTGCTCTCAACCGTCTTACATCCCGACGTTGCAGCTAACGCGTGAGAAACATCGTGGGTTTTCCAAATATTATTTAAACGAAATATGACAACTACATTATTACAAGCTTCTATATTAGGCCTACTTAAACAGCTGGTCACTCACCTCTATTATAAAGGAAGTGATCAGCTAGCTGGTATGTAATGTCCAAACTTACAGTATCAAGCCGAGTATAGTTAAACCTCTGACTAGGGGATGTTTATTTATTTTGGTATGTACAGTATAATAAATTGTTAATCAAATCAAACAAGAGGCGGTTAATAACAAACTTCGATCACATAAAACATGAAATAGAATAATGTTATGTCATGTAGTTTATTAAACAAATAATACTCATAAAAATCAAGGGGCTGAATTGGCCTACTTCTTACGTACCGAAATAGAACAACGAAAACTCTAAACTCGAATTTCAAAACGATATTCATAAACGGTGCAACGACACATTTGATTTAACAGAGGTCAGAACTCAATACCACAATGTGACAATTCAATCTAGACGCGAGTCTCAACATGATTTCATGCGATGCGATATATCGAGAGGGCGAATATCGATCACTCGGTGGTTGATGTATCGGCTGATAAATCGTTGTTAGGTGTCGCCAGTTATTTATCGACTGTGACCCGAGGTAAATTGGCCCGACAAAAAGTGGCTCCCATCCAAAAACCGGGGATAAATCAAAACCGTCGCCTGAACAGGTGGGTACAGAACGCACTAGAAGGCATGGGGCTGTAATGGGAGAATGTTAAATAGAAGTTGGGAGATGTTAAATAGAAGTTTCCATTTGTAATTATTTGCACTGGACTTAGAAAATGTTCTTAGAATAACCTGAAAATTTTCCAGGGTTAAAGTTTAAAGATGAAACAAAAAATTCCCTCCTTTAATCTAAAAATGTATTCCTAAATAATTTACTTTGTTTCATGGTCTATTAAAGTAGCCTATTACATTAAAATATTAAAGAGATTTACGTGAAGAGACCGTATAAAATCGTTTGCTTTATATTACATAGTGATACGTTTTTGAGACCGTAGAAAATCGTTTGCTTTATATTACATAGTGATACGTTTTTTATAACGCCTCGGCCTCGTATTGTATTTTCTACGGGCCTAATTATTAAGGGCACGCTTAAATCCTTCCGAAATTAATCTTGGAGGAAATCAATAAATTTATATCTTTGCCTGAAACAAAAGCTGACCCTTTTGACTATGAAAAAGCGGTTTTTTCATTTCGCAAGGTTGGCATTATGAGGGGGAGTAATTTGTAATTTAGTAATGAAATACTGTTCTTTGAACAGCAATTTAGGATCGATTCAAATCTTTACCAGAATATTAGATGACCAAAGATTCAAATCAGTTATTTAAGATAAGTCATAAATTCTAAAACGCTGATTATACTCAATAATTGTTTGCGTATTTTCTTAAATTGACGAACGGAAACACGAATAAACCAATTTAATAGTTCGAATCTTTGAAAATGCATTTAATATGTTCGATTAACCAAATGGATTGCCTCCCATTGACGAGTTCATTGGTTTTTGGTAATAATGCAAAGAATGAAATTACTCCCCTCATATTGCCAACCTGACAAAAACCGAGGGCCACAGAAATACTGCGTGTTACCTCCACTTAAGGTGAGATTATACACAGGGCCGTAGCCAGCTTTGGCAGGCCCCGGTAAATATATTAGGCCGGGCCCCTCATGTCCTGGTACTGCACCCGCTCCCGACCGCCTTACTGCTGTGAACCCCTCCCTCTGTGATGGTATTCCAGACAAATTAGACTATCTTTTAATGTAGTAAGATGGGTATCTATATTTTGCTGAAGTAAATGAGAAAACTAGTTTTCATTGGGCTATTTAAGGTTTGTTTCAAATCAAATTCATAAATTCTACAAACACTTTGTTGGTTTGTTAATTTTGCAATCTGTATACAACTAAAAATCTATAAAGAACGTATCAAAAACCTCGGGATTTTTATACCTTGAGTAAAAGCCCATACCAATCAATGGACTTCATTTTGGTTCATAAGGAACCCTAAACAAGAACTATGCAATTTAGAAAATCTTTAAAAATTCCTCAGAGATAGTTGGAAAAATTTTAGTGACAAGCATCCTCAACCAAACTGTGAATTCTGAAAAATCATCAGTACAATCATAATTACTTTAACATATATTTTCTCATTTTACACTCATCCTCATTGAAATAGTTAATTCTATTAACTGGAAACTACTATTAAAGTTTTAACATAAAATTCTAGAAAAAAAACATTTGACAGCAAAGACGTTTAGCAATGAATTATTCTGATTGTTGGATGTCGTCATGATTTAACATCGAAAACTTAAAGTTTCTTGAAAAACTTAACTTTCACTTTTACAATATGTTTTGAAGCCTACATAATAATTTTTGACAAACAAATGGATAGCTTTTTTTGAAAACAAATTATTTATATTTGGGTTTTTAAATGATTTTGAAAAAAATCTCTGCAAAATATTAAAAAAAACTCTGCAAAATGTGCTGTTTTAATATGAATTTTACAGTAGAGTCCCGATAATCCAGTAAAATCCAGTAATCCGAAATTCCGCTCAATCCGAAATGTTATTGGGTAGGATAATGTTCCCAAATCCTGAGTAAAAAACAGGTTAAAGTTTGCTTAAGGCGTAAATTGCCTTAAATTCGATTGCGAGAAATCTGCGGGAGAAATTATGCGAACGACGATCTCACGTGTTTACCAATTGGGGATCGATGAAACGTATAGACCGCAGGTAACTGTAGGAACAACTTTGCAAAAAAGTTAACAGTCATGAAATTTACCGTCATAGGAACAACTTTGTAAAATAAGCAAATGACCGTTTAATTCGATCGCGCAAATTTACCGTTCGCGGGTATTCAGCGCGGTAGCGGAGCGCTAGGCGGTAATTAGGCTTGACGCGATCGCGTAGTCTTCATCAATCCCGGAAAAAGGACGGAGGTAACTAACTCATTTACCTCAAACTAAACATTTACCTAAGCCAAGCAAAGAAAACAAACAGGCGTATAATTTAATCACAGTTACAAAGTATGAATAAATTCAATATATTTTGCCTTTTACTGTTGTAAAAGTAAATCCTTCGTCATAAATTATTCGTAATTAATTTATCATTATAGCTATCAGACTTAGCACCTCCGTCCGTCTTATCCAACTCTTGAAGTAGATGTTTGGCGAGGCCCGGCCCGGGCCCCCCTTGGGCCCGGGCCCCGGTAAAATTGTCCGGAAAAACCGGTCTGAGTACGGCCCTGATTATACATACATGTCACGTCCATTTTCGAGTTGTGTGCTCCCTGTGTAATCAAATGGAACCGGCTATACATACACGTCACGTCACATCACAGCCGGAATCGAATGCTCTGAAGAGCATACACGGCCGAGCCGGCCGAATGGGGACGTGGTGTGACGATACGTGTATGTGTATAGCCTCTACCAACGTTCATTTGGCCATACGGCTGTTGGAAAATAGTTGGTTTTTCTTCTGAAAACGGTCCAAAGTTTTGTTGTTAGCGTTCGAGGTTTATATTAATTACATTGATAATAGTTATTTCGTAATACATACCGCTTATATATAATTCCTAATCTATTTCAGTAAGATTTATCATCTTGAAAATAAAAGGGTTACTAATATATGGGTGTTAATAGCAAACTTAAAGTTTGGACGTTGTATTTGAATAGGCTTGTGATCATAAAAATTTATGTCTATCAAAATCATCTATATTTTATATACTTATTTAATACGCCAGAGTATTTACTTAATACGCTTTTTCCCGCGACATAGAAAAATAAACAGGAACAGAAGCGCCACGCAATGTTAATATTTGTAATCATTTTTTGGTTAAAAAACCGGCCAGATCATAGATGGCGCTGGTAGTCGAACCGGCCAAGCAGAGTTGCCACGCTGAACGCTCTGGCCGGCTGGCCGGCTGGCCGGCCGACTCAGCCGGCTAGGGAAAAATTCCCTCGCCGAGCCGCACCAGGTCGCCGCACAGTGGTCCAGACATACTTTTCAATGCTATAATCAACACGTGCGAAATTGATAATCAGAAAAATACTAATAACAAATATCTTTTCCAAGTACTATTGGTAATTATAGGACTCAAAGGCAAATTAAATTGCTTATTTACGTTACTAACTTTCTTGTTATTGTAATTTTTTAACTGTTGTTTATGCTATTTATATTGTGATAACTCATGATTATCATTACATTTAATTCATTAAGATTTGAGAATAGAAATTAATTTACTATAAAATAAGCTGTGATATAAAAAACCTTTTATTAAAAATAAATTCAAACTCAAATATTTAAAATCCGACCCATCATTGTCATATATCCCTCATTACATGAATTGAGACTACTTACATTTAACAATGCAATAGCTTTTGTCAAGAGTGTTTTCCTATTTCTCTTGGGATGTTTCCTCAAATTGCTTATGAACAAGACTGATGACACTAGGAGGTAATTTTTTCGCGAGCGTTTTCACACGGCCACAGATAACATATTTACGTTCTATGTGACACGGCACTGACGCCCTCACTTTCGACCCCTCAGTCACATAGTCACTTACACCAATATATTTCCAAGTGGTCGTATGTTTTGTGAGTTATAATAGTTTCAACGTCAGAGTGAGTGCAGTGTCATGGAGCGAAAGACTACAACAGTTTGTAGCTACAGAAAAAGTAAAAATTCGTATAAGAAAAGGAAGGATCTCTTCGAATGTTTAGATTTCCAAAAAATCTGTCACATGAATTGGTACAGAATTCTGGTAAGTACACCCTTTTCTGTAACTATTTAAATCATTTTATTTTACGATATTTCCCAGGTTTTTTTAACAAAATACATTTTTTCGTACTGTATGGCCTGATTTTTAAATCAGTAATAATCTGGGCTGGAAATCACATTTATTAATACCGGCTTTGTTGCAACACCCAAGTATAGCTGGCGCCAATTCTTGGGGCCCACGCCCGTCCATAAGACTAATGTTAATTTTAGCATTGGGCTTTTGGACGGCGTGGGCCCTAAGAATTGGCGCCAGGTATACTGAGCTTCGTCAATTGCCAAACAAAGAACTCGAAATAACTGATTGTGTTATATTTTTAAAGTTAGGTGAAAAAAATCATTGAAAACAATCGAGAATCTTTCTATTTGTTTAAATAAACACTCATTCGTGAGATCAGGTTAGGACGTTGTTTTCCCTCATTGACTTGTCAGGTAACTGCATGTTGTGTAGAGGTCGCAGCAGCGACTTCATACGCCTAAGGTCGTATTTTCGATCCCGTCATGTGGAATTTATTTTTTGCGACAATTTTACATTAAATTTTAAGTAGCCGTATATTATTTTTACGGTTATAGCCTGAGCTTAGGCAGCATTTAAAGCAGAAATGATTTTTTTTATCAAAAAATCCTTTCTTTTTGGGGGTAAACTCGACAGTGTTGATACCATTATGAGCACCTTGGGCTAAGCAATTCTCATTACCCAAATGATATTTTTTTTGCAAGAGATAAAGTGAAAAGACGGACTTTTTATATTCCAACATGCATTTAATCTGCTTGCTTTCCTTTCTCATGATATAATACTAATTAATACATATAGTGACATATAGAGCTTTCAAATGTTGTGTATCAATGTTTAAACTAAAACACATGAAATTTAAAATTAAAAAAAATTACATCTTTTAAAATGAAAAAGGTTGAACAAAACTATAATGATTTTGAACATTATAATCTCAAAAATGTTACAACTTACCAATTACAATTTGATTAATGTTATATAATTTATTTATTTTGTAACTAAAATGCTTACCAATTGCAATTTGATTAACGCTGCACAATTTATTTATTTTAATAATTAAAATGTGTTTGGTCCATTAAATCATAAACGTTATAAAAGGAATTATTTATTAAAAACTGGTTTAGCTCTTTTTTACCTATTTGAACATTTTTTCATTTAAATAATTTGGTGACTTAATTACTCATTAGTGTTACACATGCACATGCTGAAAGGCTATAAAAATGATTTCATCTTTCTTGTTGTGGCCGGAGGGGTATTAATGTTTCCAATCTCATATAACAAGCCTTTAGGAATATACAAGGTGAATCTTCCAAGCCGTCCACAACGGATTGTAGACGAACAGCTTGACATACAAGGACGAAGGGGAACATTTCCCCACAAATTTATACCCAAGGAGGTCATGGGTTCGAATCTTAGAATTTTTAAATGTCCGTCCTATGACCCGGACTTTGATGACCTGCTGGACATGTATGCAATGCCTGATACCATACCAGCCGTTAATGAAGGTAAATCACTACTATTTTTCGGGACTGTTTACTAATTTTTTACAGTTCTTTAATGCGTTTGATTATCAGTTATTTCTAACAACTGACAGGGAAATAAACGGTACCAGGAAACTGACACATATTTTCTCACTCAGTCATTTAAAGCAAAAAACTAAAAAAACTTATATTATGAAGAAAAAAAACAAATTAACGATTAATCATCCCACAAACACATATCTAATTTTATCAAATTCGGTTAGTAATTAACGGAGATGTCGGATTTTTTTTATTAACCTTAAAATTTGGATTTTGTTGTTTCTTATGGTTTTATGGGGTAAATGCCCTTAAAAATAAATAATTTTAAGAAAATTGGGAAAACACCAAGAAATACCATTGTTTTATAAGTACATGCCAAATTTCATGAAAATCGGACCACTGGTGTGTCTCTAGCTTTGTTTACATCCACACACACATCCCCAATTACAGACAAACGCCAATCCGAAAACCACTTTTTTGGATTCAGGGAGCACTAAGACGAATATTCCAATTACAACTCAAACTCGAAAACTTTGCCGAAAACAATACTTTCTCAATTTATTATGTATAAGGGGAGAAAGTAAAAAGTATCCACATTTTTTATCTTAAGTCTTAATCATTCTTAATGAGACAGGTACCTCATGAAGGACGTTACCCTGAATATGAGTGAAGGATGAGTGTGATGATCGTGATTTAAGCTAATTTAAACAGTAGTTTATTAAATACTTAGTGTGGCCTTGTTTAAGTCATGTTAGGTAATTATTTTATTGAAATTATGAATATAACAAAAGATTTAAATAAATATTTGTTTACGAAATATATCTCAAACTTACTTATAATTTTTTCGAACGAAAAATTCGACGGTAAGTTTCTGTTGTACTTTTTTTACTCAAAAACTCTATTAGGCCCTACCTTTTTATCTACTATACAGGCTGTCCGGAATTTATGGTAACAAATTTAGTAAATGATAGTAGAGGTAAGAATAAGAAAAAAAGTTTATGTAAACATAGGTCCTAAAGTGCTCCGTTTTCCATTTGTGTGTCCGTTTGTGATTTTTAAATACATTTAATCATATCTCACGAACCTCTTAATTTACAAACTTCATACTTGGTATATGAATGACCTATTTTTGATTTTTTTTTAAAGAAGTATCAAATTTATACTTTGTACCATTTAAAAATGGCGTCTGTTTTTGTTTTCAAAGCTAAATATCTTAAATATTGTAAATTTTAAAAAGACAAAAAAAAATCAGTCATAGACAAAAGAGTTGCAAAATTTAATCTAATTCACGCTGATCTTAAAATTATGATAATGGTTAGTCTGTGAGGTTCTTTTGTTGATGTATTTTAAGGACATATTTACATTCTTTTTAAAATTTACATTTAGTTTAATTTTAGTAATAAACAGGTTTACATACCTTGACGTCACAATTTCATATAAGTACAACTTTATTTACTGTTGACTATAGTTTCGACTTCTTTGAAGTCATTATCAAAACTAAGAACGTTAAAATATCATTCTTCTGAATTTCGTCTTGAGTTTAAAATCACATGAACACAACTGTACAAACACTTAAACATTAAAAACAGTTCGCCGGCCGGCACCCGTCACTGAACTGCTATACTGAAACTATAGTCAACAGTAAATAAAGTTGTACAGTACTTATATGGAATTGTGACGTCAAGGTATGTAAACCTGTTTATTATTGATTAACCAATTCCGGAAGGCTTCAACATGAATTAATTTTAGTACCTCATCTGTTTAATTCAGCATGGTACCATTTTTATTCATCTATCATCTTTACTAACAAGGTACTACAGGGTGTTTTTTTTAAAACGCAACCCATTTTTAAGATTGAATAATTCACATATGAATATGAAATAAGTATTGTTTTATAATTATTTACGTTTTATACAATCTATTATTTAAGTTTGATCACATTTAGTTCACCTTATGTGCTCAAAAAATCCGCCAGTGGCATTTGTATGAAGTTATGCTATCTCCATCAAATTCCCGAACACGTGTTGCTAGGTACCTCTTTGAATTTCTTTTGTTACATTTGTTTTAAGGTACTGAATATGCTGTGACTTGTTTTTTAGGCCTTACTTTGTATGTATCCCCAAAGAACATAATAATATAGTGGGGTCTAATCCAGGGATCGTGGGGGGAAATAATCCTTCACCAATAAAATCAATTTTGGGTAGCGTTTTTAATGTGTGTGTCTTTATTAAGCACGATAACTCGCGTAAAAATTTTCTGATCTTAATGAAATTTGCCACAGACATGTAAAGGAGTAATTATTCTACAATAACAATTCAAAAGCTATTCAGAGCCTCAAAACAAACATAACACATTAAATGCAAGAAATTTAAAGAGGCACCTTGCAATACGTGTTCGGGAATTTGATTGAATGAGCATAACTTTATACAAATGCCAATGGCGGACTGTTTGAGCACATAATGTAAACTAAATGTGATCAAACTTAAATAATAGGTTGTATAAAATGTAAAGATCAATAAAGCAATACTCTTTACACATTCATATGTGCATTATTCAATCTTAAAAATGGGTTGCGTTTTAAAAAAAACACCCTGTATAATTTTGTATCTTTCAGATGAGAATTTTGTGGAATCTGATCTGGAACATGAAAGTTCTTCCGAAAATGAACAAGAGGACGTGGAGTCTGAAGGTCTAGTACTTCAACAAAGTAACACTGTCACTTTTGGAAGAGTGCTCCCAGATCTACTTTGCTGCTGGCTACATTGCACATTCTTATTATAAAAAGTATAAGTGTAACGACTGCCTGAAAAAATGTGCAATCTACAATCAGAGCTGAAGAGCAAGAAAGAACTGCTGTTATTAAACTGCACTTTTTCTAATTTTAGAGTTGACCCTACCAGTGGCCTCTTGTCACCCTCAGAAAGTCTCGAACACGTCGTCAACACAGCTCTTAAACTGTACAAAAATACATTTTCCAAAATTGGACATAAATTGGGGTTGTTTAAGCGACTTGTTCGGCTAGAGCATACAGAAGTTTCTTTAGATTCTCTGACGTGTGTATCATGTGAAGAGCGCAGCAATTTTATCATAGAAACACTGTTTCGTATACTCATACATAAACAATGCAAATGGGTTTCAAATGGTTTTAAAAACAGTGCACTGGGAAAAATCAAAGTTTTGAAACATGTATAGTTATTGGTTGAAATATAAAAATACGAAGTAAATATCACTGATTTTTTCTTTTAGAATATGTATTTACTTATTTTCCTATCGGTGTTCCATAAAGTAAATTAATATCAGGCCTTTAAAAGTAAAGCTTTAACCAATTTTCCTACATGGTTTGGGGTTTTTATAGCCTTGGGTTTTTTTGTAGCCTCGCGAGACCTATCCACCTCCTGGCCAGTTCTTCAGTTAGCTCTGTCTGTTGAGTAACGAACGGCACGGTACGGTGAAGCGGGAAGAAGAGCGCCAGAGCGCGGGTCAGGTTGGCAGCGAGGCGGAGTGATAAGCTGATAAGCTGGCGCGGGGAGGAAGGCTGGCTCCTAGTGGGACATTGGGAATCCCGCGCTGCCCGATATGGCAACAAGGCTCGCCGTAACCCTGACTTAGACGCCACGCCAGCCCCTACATTTTGGATAATACCACGTCCTAGCTCGAACGCGTTTTTCCTATCCCGTGGCGCTTCTGTTCCTGTTTATTTTAGCACCCCCTCCGGAATCGCCAAATGTGGACGTGACGTGTACGTATAGCAGCACCTCCACGGTCGCGGCGAGATCCCGGTGTACTCTCGGTGTACATGGAGTATACAGATGACACTGTCGTCACCCCAGGTGTTCTTCCACTCACTACTCTGTGTATTCCCAGTCCCACAGCTGCGATGACGCAACCTACATCTGTAGCCCCGCGCTCCTCGCTCCTCGCTCCCCGGCAGTGGGTTCCGTATGGATCCACACAGAGAGAGAATAAAACCACGGATGGAATAAGAAGATAAATAAGTATCCAGTTCCCGGTTGTAAAAAACGAGCTGTTGTAAAATTTGTTGTTTTTGTTTTGCAGCGGAATCAACATCGGAGGTAACCACGACATTTACGTCGATTTATTTCGGCTTCGAAAAAGCTATTAGATTGGGATATTTATCGCACTTTTATGTCCAAACAAATTAAAATTACTATGATACTCGAGTTTTACTTTAAAATTAATTAATCGAATTCCTCCACTCTTAACTCTTGAATTCCCAACTACCTTTTTGATAAATCAGCGAATCAGCCTACAGTTCAACTGGTCAGTAAATATCATTTTAGCGTTAAATAAAATTAAAATACTGTTATATTGTACAATTCGATTAGTGGTCAAGCTTCGATTCTAAAGTAAAACTAAGATTTCACACAGATGCATGGCTCATGGCTCATGACAGTATCTTCATCCAGCGATTACGCTTGGCAATTTTCGCCAATTCTGCCTGTTTCACATTATGGGATTTTTTCGTTCCGGCCAAAAGTCGGATGTCGGAGAAATGTTGGTGGAGCAAAGAAATTTATTGAGCCATTCACATTATGCGACGATTTTTTTGTCGGTCCGACGCAGGAGTGCATTCTTCCAACACATTTGACAGCAGTGGAACATAAGATGAAATGGGCGCTTTCATACTGTCCGACTTTGTGTCGGATGGTTATTACGGCATCCGACTTTTTGCTGGAACGACAAAAATGGTATAATGTGAAACTGGCCTGGTCTTTTAGGGCGTGTGATAAAAATAATTTTTCCGATCAATTTGCGAGTTCAACCTGAACGATTTCAATTCGGAAATCCAGATTCTAAAGTCGGGGAATGTCAAGAGTTGGAAAATCAGGCGATCTCCCCCCCCCCCCAGTGACACCACTGGAAGGAACATTCTCTGACGACTACCTCCAGACAGGTAGGTGGCCGTCTCCGCCCAGCCCATAACACATCAAAGTCGTCGTTTAATCCCGCCTGAGTTAACCACAGACGTAAATCTAAATCCGTCTCAGTTCAAAGCGGTATAAACTGTGGCAGTTTGTCGTTCTGTCCTCCCGCCAGGTTATGGGTCACTTTGTTTTCTTATTGCTAATCTCTTTTGTTCACCCGGTGCCTTTACGGCGAGCGCCGAGCTGGATCTGACTAGGTAATAACTGGCACGGAGAACGCGTTCTCTCCGACTCATAGACCACCCGATATAGCATGCTGTCTACTGTCTACTGACATCTGATTTTGGAATTCCATATTGCCAGTACTTCCAGTGTATTTTTCACAAAATTACATTATAGCGTTCGATTTATAAAATTTAAAAATATGGACCAGTAAGTTTCGATTATATTATATGTTCATTTTAAATAAATTAATAGTTGAAATGAAAGAAGGCGACTCCGTCAAGGTTTTTGGACTAAAATATATAGCTGAACATACTTAGAACTGATAACATAAATCATCATTTTAAAATAAAATTTCGTAAAAGATAAATTTTTACTGTAGGGGGGCCATCAAAATTTTAAATGATATCCTAAAGTTAAAGAGTACCTATGCTTTATGACCAAAAGGCCGACCTAAGTGCAGATCAAACCCCTTAAATAATTGAGAGGAAGCCATTTTGTTTGAGTATAAGTCGAGTAACGTAATCAAATTTATGATGACGCTTTATGAGAAATCTCTGCCTGCGTACTTTTAAGACATACAAGTCATGAATATTGGGCAGGTCGAAAAAAGAGTACTTCGATAATGAAAGAAAAAAATTTAAAAACAATTCATGTACTACCGTAATAATAAAACTATTTTTTACCGAACTAATCACATAAGAGTTCAGTAATATTCAAGTACCTATTTTGAAATTCAATTATAATTTCAATAATTCCAGAAACAAAATTCCAGCATAACTCTAGTATTTCAAGTATTACCAGTATCAGTAGACACCCTGTATGGGAAGCTGCCGGGCGCCGTCAGCGGGCTGGCGCATCCTCTAACGACAACCTCCTTGGTGCCTCGAGTGAAGTAACCTCATAGATGCACCATCTCCTATAAAATTGTTAGCGGATTTCCTATGGAATAGTGAGTTATTGGCATCACCCGCACGGCGCGTCTGAAGCATAGGACCATGATAAATCATGAACTGCATGGAAGTATCGAGAGCAGTGCTAGTGAACATATTTTCAAACACTTTCGCAACAAATAATTTTTATCACTTTCTCTTAAGATTTGAAGTCGTATAGTTAATAATTAGTAATTTAGAGGTAAAACTATCTCGGAGCAGCTTAAAATCTCAACTGTTGTTTCTCTTTAAAACGCCACGTTTAACTCGTCCTTATATTATATTATTCTCGGCCATTTATAGGTAAACTTTACCGTTTTATCTCTCAATTATGACAATATCATTAATACACTTCATTTTATTCGCTAAGGTACTATCCAGCATGAGAAAGAAACGTTGTTATAGATCTATGAAATATGAACGAAACAACTCTAGTTGTTACGCATCATCATAGAGGAGGCCTTGAAATCTCACCTGCCTACAAGACGCTAGACGCAAAACAATAACTTACATACGGCGCTAGACGCAACACAGGTGCAGTACCTGGATTGCACTCGATAAATTGAAGGCGCTCCGGTAAACCAGGTGAAAATATCGATGTCGGTCGGACATCTGTGAACATTTTACGCGCTTTGTTTATTATTGTTTATGTCGCAGAACCTGCATGAAAATCTTCTGTTCACCCAAAGTTTTAACATACTATCTTCTGTTATTCGGTAATCGATTAATCAAGCGATAGTAAATTACATTTTACTAAATGAAAGAAACAAAATGAGTTCCAAAAAATAATTTAAATGAATCGATTTTACTTTGAAGACGGCAAAAGGTACTTCCATAAAGGAGAAATTCGCTAAAATCAAATTGCGACATTAACGTTAAACACGTCGACTTTCCTCGTAAACTCTCGCCGTGTCAAAGCGGACATCACTCAGCCGAACTGAGTGCCTTTTACTTTGTGCGGTTCGAAATCTTTATAACTCATCAAAATCTAAAATAAGAAGGCGACTGCTCAACGTCGGCGTCGCGGTCGCCTGTCGTGTTTTAAGGTTTTGGCTCGTAAATGAAATTGCGCAATAACTATAAAATGAAAGTAAACATGAAATTAATCCGAGTCGGCGGGATATTTCGTTTCGGAGGTTGGCAGCAGCGGAGGTCTACAATGGCGGAGGTCAGGTAGAGGTATAAAAGCCGAGGTTAATTATCTTCGCCCGCCATTCCCTGGGACCGGTCCGGTTTCAATCGTCGACCTGCGTTTTTTGCCCCTGATGCGGCGGCCGCCATCTTAGCACAAAAGAATTCCGTCAAGGTTTTACTCGGAAACGCTCTCGACTGGACGGGGCCGTACAAAGGAAACTGCGACCGTCGCACGAGGTGATCGATAGATCGATTTATGATAGGTACCCGATGAGTCATTCAGTAGTTGTCCGTATTCGCACTCACGGAGTCACAAACTCTATTCGAATTATTCTTTTATTCCTTATCGACAGACGGGTGAAGGCACAGCGGTTACATTATGATCGACCATAAGTCTTAAACTGAAAAATGTCTGAGTCGAAGATCACTGCATTCATAAAGCGACAATGAAATGCACACTAGCGAATCATCGCTCTTATTCTTCTGTCATCGCGATACAACTTGCAATTCGATGCGTCTATTACCTCTACACAAACCTGCACTAAACTAGGATACACTAAACCGAGTCGTAGTTAATAATCAATTCCAACTCGAATAGTAATATGGCAAAAGCCTTACATAACGGGGAAAGTTGGGAATCATTTTTTTGGAAAGGGGTTTATTGTTCCTCATAATGACGGATCGTCACAAAATAGAGTAAGAAGGAAGTGGAAAGTATTACACGGGCGCCGCGCCGCCGCCGCAGCCTAACTCCTGGCGGGACACCGCTCGGCCGCTCCCATATATTAATTAATCGTTGGTCGGCCAAAAAAACTGTGGTATAAACAGAGCGGGGCTGGGCTCATGGGCACAAGGCGCCGTTGTCGGGCCGCATTCCTCGCCCGATGACGGCCACTCGCTACACCCGCGCTCGCCGCTCGCCGCTCACTCGACAACACTGCGCTCCGAATTCATCGTCTCAAATAGATTTTGATCATAATTCCTATATTGCCGCAAAATTTTTACAAGCATTGGCATGAGCTATATTCTATTCTAAATTATAAATTACCTATAAATTAATTCATTTAAACTGTGTACTGAAAACCATGTATTTTTATACTTAATTGTTTACATAACAAAGTTCAGAATGACCCATTTACAGCCAGCTGATTTTAATTATGACATATGTAACAAGCTAAGATACATGCAAAACATTAGAACTACAATGTACTTCTGAGTTATAATCCCCTTAAAAAGTCGTGGACACTGTAGTACGCATGCACCCCTCAGCAAATAGGAATTGAGTGCCCTCCATAACTTTTGATCGTGACATCTCAACCTTAAGGCAGTCAAGCAGTCCATTAAAAAGTTTGATACTATGATAATGTATGTTATTTAAAAAAAAGTGATTTTGTGGCAGGTTAGAACGTTGATGGAAAGAATGAATGGTGGGCAATCTGATTTCAAAAAGGCTGCGGTTTCTCTTGAAGAATATCAGGGGTTCTACAGGGTGTTTTTTTAACGCAACCCATGTTTAAGATTGAATAATGCACATATACAAATGAAATAAATATGGTTTTGTTAATTTTTACATTTTTTACAACCTATTATTTCAGTATGATCACATTTAGCTTACATTAATTGTCCAGACAATTCGCCATGGATATTTATACAAAGTTGTGCTCTCTTAATTCATCAAGTACCTAACTAAACACGTGTTTCAAAGTTCCTCTCTAAATTTCTTGTAAAAAATTTCTTATGTTTATTTTCAGCAGCTGAATATCCTATGGGTTGTTTTCGTAGGCCTTACTTTTTATGTGTCCCCAAAGAAAATAATCTAGTGGGGTCAAATCTGGGGATCTTGTAGGGTTTAATCCTTTCACTGAACAAATAAAATTTTGGGTTGCGTAAAAAACACCCTGTAGTAGTGCTGGAAAGGTCAATAGTTTGTGATGGCGCAATGTCTCTTGGCATGATTCCTATTGTCCTAGTCCAAAATAATATTATGCTAGCCTTCTTTTGAAGGGTAAAGACGTATTTTAACTTGATTTTTCTGGACCCCATAATGTTACAGCATAAAATAATAGATCAGGACAAAAGCAACCATAGTAAGCTGTGAGCAGAACCTCAGGATTACTGCAAAAGTATTTCCTCCGGCGTATTCCATAGATGATTTAGCTGAGTTTACCGGCTAACATCATAGTCAGAAATAGATTTTGATGAATGGCTTTATGTATAGAGAATCGACAATCAGGAATTCTTCATGATCATAAAGTTTTTCCAGCATGGACAATCGTCATACAAACTTAACATAGGCTATGTACTGAAATAACAAAAAAATACAGAGTAAGCATATGATTCTTACATTTAACATTGAAATCAATCACTCCAAATTATTGGTAAGGTATTCCTGCACCCTAATAATCCTTTGATACCAAAAAATCTTGACTATCTTTTGAAACCGGCCTCACTTTTGATTCAATTTTGATTGAATCGGGAAGGGAACTGAAAAGATTTACTGCGTTGAAAAAGGTCTGTTTTTAATGTGGTTTTGTGGAATGATTAAGGTCTAGGAGTTCCTAAGGTCGTAACGATTATTATTGTGAAGTTGGAAAAATGCTTGGTTTTAAACAAAGATGAAGACATTCATCTACGTAGATGCAGCTAAAAGTAAGCAGGTTATTCGTGGCAAAACACCTCTAAAGTGTATAATTTCTCCGATTTCCAAAAATCAACCTGAACGCGTTCTTCTGCCTTCTGTAATAAGACGAATAAGAGATATAAGACGATAGAGATTTTGTTTTTGAAGACTCGGCTCCCTGAATAGCAATACTCAACTCTTTATGGATACCGATGTTGGAAATAAATTGCTTGTAAGGCCTGCCATCCGATAATTAGTGCCAAGAACTTGTTGAAACATCAGGGTATACATAAAGATAAACGAACCCCGAGCAATGCTTGAAAAAATAAATGAATTACTCAGCCTTCTTAACTGGGTTGGCTTTTGAAATTTGGAAGGGTTCGAATGTAAATTATAAACTGAATTTAAATCTTATAAAGCCGATAGAACAACATTATCATGTTACTTAATTAATCCCTTTGCCTCGCCTGTCGATGTAAAATAATCGATTTTGAAAGTACACGACGATAGTTGAAAGATGTAATATAACCTTTAAACGTAAAACCCGGAAGGAAACGAAGCGGAAGACTCTAAGAAACGGACAAACCCATACGGCTACTTTACGAGATAAAACCGTTCACACGTAATCAGTCCACATCTGGGAACGTTTTCCTTGTGAACTAACGGCTGACGATGTCTTTTCCAGCGGGGCGTGAAAAGTTAAAAAGTTCTTCCCCCGAAAAAGTGGGGAGACACTTTTTCACCACTTCCGTCCAAATAAAGTCTCTTCATCAAGACACCGGGGGGGGGGTCCACGGGCAATTAATTTCGCACAGATTCCTCCGACAAGGCGGCATCTGCATTGCTAATTCTCAGTTTTTAATTACCTCCGCATCTTTTAGTCTCCTACGTGAGGAGTCGTCTGCTAACGTATTTTTTTATTTCCCACTTTGAAGCTTTCTCCGGAATAAGATTTATAACGATCGCCTGTATTTACCAGTGGGAAATTCTGCTCTCCTGCCCATAAAGGGGCGCGATCGAGGTGAGAATGTTATCTTTCACTACAATACGATATTAAATAAAAACTATTTTGCACTGCCACCGGTGGACCAGTCAAGTCCCGTTTGGTTTAATACTAGGCCTAGTTGTGTCGTACGTGGGAACTATGTGTTTCTTCGTGTTTTTCGTACCGTATCAATGTATGTATTTGTGCTATTCAGACGACATCGACTGATGGATCATTTTAACCATACAGTAACTAACTTGGGATATGAATATGGCCTGGCCTAATAAAGGCCGAAACATGGGTCATCCTGTTCGAGGTAGAGCTAGAACGTAAACGGCAAATTCAGGTACAGTATATTATGTCAAAACTATTACGTTATAGAAATACAAAGTTTATAAACGCAGACTTTAGTCGAATCTTTGAGGTTATGAAACAAAAGACACGGATTGCTTCTCATGGCTGGTAATGGAATGACAAAAATTAAAATCAATATTATGACCGTCATTGGTCTATCGTTAGAACCTATTGAAACTCGTAAAATGGAATGTCGATTACTTAAATGATTAAAGTAAAGGAGCGATTACATGATCGCCGCCGCCAGGGACCTCCGGCCCTAGGTCGGTAAAAAATTGACTTTCAAACGTCATCATAATATAGCGCCGAATACAGCTGATTACTTAGCAGTTCGTAGTGTTGCGAAAACGTCGCCACAAACGCTCGGACCCGGTCGAAGGGCAGCTGCGTTTGTAGACGATCAGTCCTCCCCGACTCGATAGGTAGGCACGTACGGATTACACTAACTGCTGCTACTTAGTTACTCCGGCTTTTAATTCCCGCAATTTACGATAGGTGGCAGTGAGACAATAGCCTTTGTACAGCGAGTTCGCACCTTTCACATGCAAATGGTCGGCCCGACACGGAGCGTATACGTACACACGCGGCCGGTACGCCCTACACCCGCCGCCTGTTTCGCCATATCGCCCACCTCACCCGACAGATGTGTGAGGGGCTGTTTTTGCTCCCCCCAGACACCTGTTTCCATTATAAACATCCTCATGTCCCACTGTTGGTTTTTTGTGCTTCCTTTCCTCCTTCCCGATATATCATCCTGACTAACCTCATTTTTGTTTTTTCCCCGCACCGTGTTTTTACCTTTTGGATTTTCGAGGTCTCCTCCCCCCAAACCGAAATCCGAAGCGGGAATTTTAGTTTCTGAGTAGTACACAGTAGACTACGACTTCACATACTACAGTACACCTCGGATTATCCGGATTAATATGGCGGAATACCGATCCGGATAAAAAAAATCCGGATAATCCGAGGTCATTACAATATTGCCTAAATAACGATCGCATGCCTTAGTCCCTGCTAAATTGATGCTGCAAACGGTGTATCAAGACTGTACAACAAGTTAATCTTTCAAAATTTTCGGGGGTTTAATTTTGAAACAAATTTAAGAACTAAACTTCATTATATTAATCATACGAATATAATGTTAACTTTTACCGGACTTATACGGTTTAGGTTAAAAAAACGCCAGATTAAAATAATTAATTTATAAGATAAAATAATCATAGCTAAAAATTGAAATAATCATGACGAAACTTAAAGTAACTCAAAATTTATTACAGTATTTCTTTCTTAAGAAATAACACAACACATCAAATGGCAGCGATAAACAAACTCGCAAAATAGCCGTAGGCTACGCCTTTGTTGATTACTGCTAGCGCCCCAAGTAGAAATCCAGAAAACTATGTTTACGAAAATGCTGTATTGTACTGTTTAGACAATGCGGTTCCTTCATCGTGATTCCAAATGCGTTCAGTTATGTAGGGTGGGTGCACCAGTGAATGACCGGTTAAGGACGATGTCTCATGTTAATTTAACATTACTCCCTTATTTTATGGTCACAGCTATATATTTTACTGTACAAAGTTCATTTATTCTTTAAGGATTAAGCAATATTAGTTAAATATGTCACTTAATGAGAATCCTGTTTGTAATATTAATTAAAATACAACTATATCAATGCTCCAATAAATGACCGGGACTGCATCAGTGAATGACCGATCTTGCACCAATGAATGACCGGTCTGTTTTGGCTGAATAACTGTCAAAAAATTGAAAATCAGCTGACAACAATGATTAAGAATAATTCAGCTGAGAATATAGATCATAGCTAGTAAATGACCGATCTCGTTCCAGTGAATGACCGCTAAGTTTTTCCCCGGTAATTCCCTGGTTTTTGCCCTAGTTACGTTCCAATTCATGACCACCCTCAGTAATAATCAATCTTAACATGCACAGCAATAAAATTGATTTTAAATTGCAGGATAGTATGTTAAATATCATTTAATTGCAACACAATTTTAAATCAATCATCAAATACAGAATGAATGTAAATCCAGGAAAGCCTTGCAGGGGTAATCACTATAGCAGGAAACATCAAAATCGAAGATAGTGGGACACTCAATATTAATTATGTTTAAAAAGTATTTTCGATTCCAGCAATTTTAACCAATGAAAGATTATTGTTGAATAATATTCCAAGGCTGGTTTATGCTTATTTTTAATTAGCTAGCCCAAAGAATATGCTTAATAACGGGCTTTTCAAACAAAACGGTCATTCACTGGGGGGTGGTCATTCACTGGTGCACCCACCCTATTACATTTGCATTTTACTTTTAGAAAACGCATTTCACCCGTAAACTCGCTAAAATCATGCATTTTCCGTGACTTTAATTTGTTCATTTCCCGGACGGACCGGTCCGGATAATCCGGGATCCGGATAATGTGGGGTCCGGATAATCCGATTTGTACTGTATTAAGAATCTACGTTATTAATACGCTACATAAAATCTTTTTAAACGATGAGACTTTTTTGTTTTATGATTTACCCCCACATATATTATCCGTACAAACGCGCGTTTGTATGTGTAGATGTGCAAACTGGCTTTAGATTTTTAATTTAGCCAATATAATGCAAAAAAGCGTGAAAACCCGACTAAAATTAAGTTTGTTTTGACAGAAGCGAAAATGAAAACAAAAGAACATCTGATAATCTATGCGGGATTCTGCGTTGTTCTACCAGCATTATGTAATTTGTATGGCCGAATGAATGATGATCTTAGTTTACAGTTTTATTTGTGTTCGAATTACAGTATCTAAATGCATTTTATCCGAATGAGGCTTCGTATCCGGCTGTTTGTCGGCGCCATTTCTCGACGTACCTGCGGGGGCAATAGTCGTGTTCGAGGGCAAATATCTACGCAAATGAATCGGTATATTTGCATTTTGTACCGTTTAGTGTCAGCAGTTCATACCTATATACACTCGAACTAAAACTCTATAGAACATAGAATGTTCCTCGAATCGGTTTCTTATTCAGAGTTGTAATTATATAAACAGAAACAATGCGGATTCACCTTCTTACCACGACTCATCGCTAGTCGCTCTTTTCTTTGAGTTTCCATCTTTCTTTCTTTTCGTCGGCGTCGTCCACATGGTTTTATCCAGGCTGTTTGCTGTTTACCGAGGCCAAGTCAATATTTTCTCTCAAATACGTGGTCGGGTACACCTTATCTGTCCCTGTGACCTTTCCCTAGTCGAACTGATCTCTTATCGTGATTTATCAGAGCTAAAGGGAAGTTCGGCAAAGGATAAGGAAGAGAATAGACCTAATGTCGTTACTGCGTTATTATGAAATTTATACTGCAGCCTTTTTGAAGTTACAGGAAAAAAATCCTTGGTGATAAAAAGCGTTATACATATGTTATTTTCAACATCTCCCTCGAGTGACTATGACACCCTCTTTTCAACTTGTTCCTCTGCCAAAACCAAAACCCTATCGGGGAGTGGGGTCGGGCTCTGGCATGATTGCAACAAATATTTGCCCCTTCTGTCTATGGCCCGATCGGCACAATAATTAGAGCTGAATTAGGGTAAACTCGCTTGGTTCGAAGTGGCATCATCGGCAGTACCACCCGGCCAGAGGTAGCCAAACGGCGATTTTCAAAGAATGACTTTGGGGGTAGAGACCCTGACCGAATATTAATTTCTGAATTGAACTCTACCAGTGCGCGCACGTGCGAAAAAGTACTGAAGTGAACATTGAGCGGATAAGGAATCCAATCCCGGGTGATATTTTCAACCCCGGGATTAAGGGACTGAAAAACTTTAATCCCGGGATTGACCCAACATAGCGCAGTACATGAAACAGTTTACCGTTTAGTTTTGAGTTGTAAACGTAATTTTTTAAGCATAAATTAGAAAGTTGAAAGTTTTTTGACGTTGTGGTCAGTCTCATCAAGAAACTCTGAATAATAACGTCGGAGAGAAAATGGAACACGTTAATAGGTACGCCTTATATAACAGTAAAATGAGTAAATATTTGCCTAATATATTCAGTTACTTGACCATACAATAACAGAACTAGAAAGTAAAACCTCGCTTGGAAAGATATGTAAGTAGAAAAACTAGAACTATACGATACAAAGGATTAAAAATAACCAAAAGAGCATCCTAATGAAACTTAATAGCAATTTTAATTTGGATATACTAAATCAGAAACCGACTAAAACTTTTTTGTAATTTGTTTTCAAAAACTTGAAAATATTAACTGCGAAAGCCAATATGTATAAGATGATAATTATATCATCAAACCACAATTACTTGTTCAACAACGAACAACGACGTTTAAATCGATCCTTCTTAGAAGTAACCTTGTTATAATTTATGAAAAACTAGTGAAAATCTATTTTAAATGTAAATTTGATAATCTTGAAAATCCCGGGATTAAGCCTGAGAATCCCGGGATCGAATATGCCCTAAAATCACGCGGGATCCGGGATCCCGGGATTGGATTCCCTAGTGGACACCTTGTGGGAGTATCTCCTGTTCTGAGACATCCCTGGGCTCCGCCCCGAAGTCCCGGAGGCCGGCGGATGGCAGTGGGCCTATCGTGGGCTTCCTCCGCCTATCTCTCTAATTACAGACCGACACAGACGCAGGCGCGCCCTTCCTCACTGATAAGTGATAACGTCTCAGGTCCACGTGTTCCTGAATTCACGGCCTTTATTCGTAATGTATATGAAAAATGGTTAAAGGAAGGAATCGAAACTGTTTTACGTGCAACAAACATCTAAAAAAGTTTAAAAAATATAAAGCGAGTTGAGACTGAAGATCGGTATCTCGAAATGAAGTAAATCCCTTCTCCCTTCGTACTTTCGTACGAGGTTTGCCGCTGAAAAATCATGAATTCCATCACATGTTTTTATTCGATTTGATTTTTAGTCAGCTTATCACATTCTCTAACTAAGCTCAGGATGCCTTAGTATCTAAGCCACGCGTAAGATACATTAAATCATATCAACAATTTTAAATAATCACCCAAAATTAACATTATCCATTCCGGAAATGTCTAACGGAATACCTCCAAAGGGACTTCGGACTAGTTGGAGAAAGATATATCGATCGTCCACAGAGATTTTCGTTTCCTATTCGAACAGAAGAAGGAGTGGTCTTAAAGGGATCCCTTGTATACAACCACCATCTCGCCCCATTACACTCCATAGCTACCAAACGAACCACGGTATCTGGGAATCGGCCGCACCGACTGGGGTTTCAAAGAACGCCTCGGTATCAGAAGAGTTACTGGGTGGGGCAGAAGGTGCGGCCCACAAAAAACTGGGCCGACAGGTTGTTTTTCCCCGCTCGGAACGGGCGGTAGGCGTCATAAACAGTGTAGGGTCCAAGATAAACACTGCATGGAGGAGGGGAGGTTTATAAGTTTGAACGAGAGTGGCGGTCCCTGTAGCTTGAGATTTTTGCAATTTATTTAGCCAAAGAAACCGTAAACTGCGAAAGAAGAGGGCGAGAGTTTACCATGTGAGAGGAAGAAAAAAGTGTCGCTTGGACGCGGTCGTGTGAAGTTAGCTTGCAGCTTCGTTTAGGTCGTGCAGCCGTAAATGTCAAAGTGAAGATGAGTATATTAGTAACAGCTAGTATGTGATAATGAGTCTAAGCAATAAGAAAGGAAAAATAAAAAACCTACTGTAAACAAACTATTCCTCCTGTTAAATACGAATTATTTTAAAAGTTTTTATTAATTTTGATTTCTGTAGACAAACATTTAAATAGGAAGTGAAGGTTTTGACAGATATTTATAATTAAATTCATAATTAATACGGAATTCTTCAATTTTAAAATTTATTTAGATTTGAAAACACCTTTTTACTATTGTGAATATATAATGTTTCAATTTATAAACATGTCTGAAAGCCGGTCGAATTTTTAACGAAACTGGTAGGAACATGGATAGGAACATTGTATCCCGTATATCGACATGATAAAAACAAACTCATCGAATTATAATCAGTGTGAAAAATAAGCAGTTGATGTGACAACATCATAATAAAACAATGTTTATCGAAAAATCTGATTTTAATTGGAAGGCCAACGTGAAACAAATCGTCTAATTAGTTCTCCGAACCTTATCAAATTATCAGAACAAGTGCAATCGCAAAAGGTGAAAAATCAGTTGTTATTTTACTCGTATATTGAGCAACATGTACAATGTTGTCACTAAGTTAACACTAAGTGCTAGATAGCATAATAAACGCTCTGGTAATGAAATAATATTTTTAAGACCAGTTTATCTCGTTTTTGAGTGTTAAAAATTATTTGGTATAACAAACACACATGCAACAAGAGAAGTAAACAAATATTTCAAAATTAATTATCTGTAAAAGTAGGCCTTTATGTTATGGGAAGATAAGTTAGCTATGGACACAGAAACAAATAGTATATGTAAATATCCAAAGTAGCACATATAAGCATAGCCCATGTTACTTGCTAAGCACTCTCTCCATACTTTTGACTACTTAGATGGAAGGGTAGAATTAATCATAATTAAAAACTAAGACGGCTCGTGATTAAGTTCTAAGTACAAATGTAATGTTCATAAAGTTAATTTTTTAACTTAGATGATGATTGTGTGACGACGTGTTAAGTGGAACGTATTATGGTGTTTGTGAGTAAACTTGCTCGTAATAACAAATAAAGCTCTTATGGGAAAATACTTTAGTGCTACTCAATTTTGCGAAGTTTTTTCAGAAGGGTCGGTTACATGAAACATTCACAAGTAACACATTTTTATAAGGACTGGTGGATCTTGATATTCATACAACAATGCTATAACGAGCTAGGGTATGGACTGCAGGCCTACCTCAATTGTTTTAAAAGAAAGTCTAATAATGATAAGAGTATGTTGGATGTAAAACCCTACACATTTGTTAATGCATATTTGTTTTGTATGTCGTGCCAGGAAACTGAGCTTTCCTCAGATAAAATAAAAGGGACCTGAATATATGAATCAGCTGTTTAGTTTTAAAATATCCATAATTACAAAAGAGGCACTTTGAAGGGCTGTAAGACTGTAAGACGGAAACCGGGTTTTACCCAGTCTTTTGACCAGCTCCAATCAATTCCTCGTGGTCGGAAGACTCATTTATTATGAATAGGAAAAACTAAACAAGGCCCTGAAAGATCTTAGGAATTTGAAAATCATAGTATTCCAAAATGCCCATGCCTAATCACTGGATGCAGACAGTTTCATGAGCGTCTCAATATGATGATCATACTTTGGAATTAATACTCAACAGCCACACATTTAATATGTACACGATATTACAGTACAGTAATAATGTCAAACGCTAACGCTGAAGTTATATTTATTCTGGAAAGTTTCTGTAGGTTGGTTTCCCATGAAGATAGTTGGGAATTCAAGAGGCAGGCCAAAATAGTAGGGAGATTTTGTTAACTTTGAAGTAGGATTTGTATGTTATCGTAATTAGTGTTGCAACAATGCATGCAAAGAAAGTTTTGATATTAACTGAGTATAATTTCTTGCAATTCGCGTTCATTTTCAGTTTATTTTTTCCAACTAGCCGGTGTAAATTCCCAAATTTTTGATTTTAAAATTCTAGAGGAATTTTCCCCCTCCCACCCACCGAGCGCGGTGAAGAAGGGTAATTTAAAAAGATATATCCAAAGATCAGTGACTCCCCATCAGGTCCTTGATTGAAGATCGTTGGGTATTGTTTACGGTCGCCGCAGCCCCCTGGGGCCCCCAACGGCCTCGTCAAAAGTGGTGAATTTTTCTAGCTTAATTACGTTCTGGAGCCTACAATTGTCCACTCATATTTACAAGAAAATACCTTATTTTCTACCGTGTGCGGCCCTAAGCCCGGGCTTGTTGGGCTTACAGATAAATCCGACACTGCCAGAGCTTCTGAATAATCTGACAGGGATGAATCAAAGAAGTAGGAACTAGAAGGTCAGGTTCTCATCACTAGGGTTGTTCCGATATCGAGGATCCTCCAATATTTTAAATCGACAACGATAATCAACGTCGACGGGATCCATGTTGGTAGGTAAGATTTTCGACAGGTCACGTTACTTGCCACCTTGAACAACGAAACGGCCGGCAGGTCAGGTTTTTCGTAGGTAAGGTAGTGGTGGGGACGAGACCGCCTCTCTCTCACGCCATTGACCGAGAATCTTACATACATTGGGAGGCGGGGCTATTTGGGAGAAGGAGAGGTGGAAGGAACCAGGCGTACCAACTTAAATACATTTTGAAGAAATAATTCCCCATGAAGGGAAATTGGGATAATATGAATATATCATGGTTAAAAGTGTATAAATGTTGTACTAAGTAAGTAACCTTTAGGTTTAAAATGTTTTAATGGATAAAATAATGACGAAATTAGTCCAAATCACATAATAATAATATAATATAAAAAATTACTACTCATATTTTAATGAGCTCCACACGTGTGTGTATGTGTGTTGGCTTGTGAAGATTGCCTAACCCTCCTTCAAAGGCTAAACAAATCCAGATATAGACCAGGAGCTGAGAGGTTTGAGCATACATTAAATAGTGAAGCAATAATTATACTGTACTTTATTTTGCAATAACTTTTAAGTGAAGAGAGGTAGGATGAGGAAGACGGCGGAATGGCGTGGCGCGTTTCGAAAATATTTAGACAGTTGATTCCCTATGTAAATTCCATACGGAATCAGCTGTTTAAAATGTCGTAGCTTGCAAGGGATGAAAGACATTAGCCGAAGGTCAAACCATTACATACACAGTTGAAGTATGAGTTCTCGGTGACTACGGAACCGACCTTCAGTATTTACTTGTCTTTGCCGAATTTCCTCCTTATTTACGTTTTTCTAAGGGTTTCACTCTACAGACGTTAATAAATTAAGTGAATACAAATGATTCTTATGGCAGACTGAATTAGCAGCAGATGATAAGATGTAACATGTATTCACAAGCAAAGCTGTACAGTTCGGAATCAATTATAATTTCAGTTGGCTTAAAAAAGCGGTTCCTACTTGTACACGAAGAGGCAGTTTTTTATTAATTAATTATTTTGTGCTTCATATTGTACTTCATATTTTGTGTTTCTTAAAACGTCCAGGTTTGATTTTTAATTTGTGAGAAATAGCAATTTCCACAAATTAAAAACCAAACCTGTACGTCATATTGTACTGTTTATATTTTAAAATAATATCTAAATAAGCGAGTTATGTACCTGGACGTTCTGGAACCTGGACTTTTTGAAACTTTTAACTTTTCTCATTAATTACAATTAAAGAACCTTGACGTTATACGACCTGGACGTTGTGTAATAGCAATTTTTTAAAATTTAAAATAACAAACCTGGACGTTATAAAATATGGGCTTCATGAAATAGTTTCTACACAATTTTTTAACCTTGATTAAAGTTATTTCAAACATCGAACCTGGGCGCTAAGAATCCCTACCGTTAAGAACTAGCTATTTCTTAAAATTCAAAAGAACCAACCTGGACGTTTTTAAACGTACCCCTCTAATTTTCATTATTTGAATGTTCATATTATTCTAAAATGTTAATATTAAACTTTTGGACGTCTAAGGAGAACATATATTGAACCTGCAATATCTCATTTTTAGATTCCTGATATACTTTCGCCACAACATTTTGTTAACTATTTGTTATTCAAGTGAACAGTTATATAATTACGTGGAAGGCTAAATGCCTCGGAAATACAGCATCACGCTGTCGTTGTAAAAATCTACTGATTAGCTTTTTACTACGTGCTATACAATTAATTACGAGCTTAGAAATTTTTTAAACAATTGGCCACTTTCACCTGTTATGAAGGGAGAGAAGCAGCCTTTAAATATTTTGAAAGCTATGATTGCATGCTGCATTATTACGCAAGGAAAAAGCAGCTTTTAAATAATTTGGAAAGCTCTGATTTTATGCCGCATAGTTACACATTAATGCATGATACACATGAAAACTACTTTATAAACTAAAATGAGAAGAATAACCAGTACAGTAAGGTAGAATTGAAATGTAGGGTACATGTTATGGTTCAAGGGCATTTCTTTGCCGTCAGGTTGAGCGCGGTACGAGCGCGGTACTGAACGTGGTTCGTTTCATTTCACATCCGGCTTCAAATATTCCCCACAAACCACACCCACTCCCACTCTCCGGAAGCCCACTTCCCTGAAAGCCACGCCCCCCGCCGCCGATTGGCCGGGCGGCGCTCCACACCTTACCTGGCAAAAGTTTCCAATATTCGTACGGCGGGTAACGTGACCTGTCAGAAATCTTACCCCGCAAAAATCTGACCTGCCAGACGGCCTCCCACGTCGATACAGCGACATTATCGCCACAGAATTTCGATAGCGGGAATACCGAATGATATTTTGCGACATTTGTATGATTACTCATAACTTAATGACAACGCTTTTTAATCAAGTGATTTTATTCAATTTATTATATTACTTCAATCTAAGGCTGATATATTTATGTTATAGTAAATTTATACTAATTTTTATCATTTGGAGTATAATTTGGTTGAAGAATATACTTTTGAGGTTATAACTAATTGAAAAAAGCTAATGTTTGAGAACGCTATGAGCTACTAAAAACAAAAACAAGTGTTGGCGGCAAGGCGGCATATGAACCCACACCACAGAGAATCCGACAACAAACCTTGAACCAACCAAAGCCTTGGGCAAGTTATTTCCGTAAAACTTACATGGACGGACAAAATGACATTTTTTATTAGTTTTTCTGCAAACATTTTCAAACGTTTTTCATTGAATTATAATGTCATAAATATATAAGATATATTTATGATATTATAAAATATATAATATTATTATATATTGTCATAATATTATAATGATATCATATTATATATTATCCCCTGTTATTATCGGGATCAAAAACCGTATTTTCATAAAAGTATATATGTGAACTAACTTGTAAATGTGGCGAACATTGGCTTCGATATTTTATTTTTATATAAATACAATATCGAAAGCCAAAATTCCCCAATATTAGTTCAGTTCAGTTCAGTTCAAAAACTCTTTATTTCCAAGAAAAATACATTTGTTAATACAATTTCAGGTGCTAAGTATAGCACGTGCGGAAAACTTACAACAATTCATGCAATTAATAAATTTTCAGTCTTTTCCTGTTGGCTCAGTTGGCATGTCCTTACAACATTTGAGAATGAGTCTTTTGATATCATAATAATATTGCATTTTCGATATCGATATAATGTCGGAAATATCGAAATTAAAATATATATGTTCATTGAAATAGATAATATCGGAACATCCCCACTCACCACTTGCTGGTTGGCAGTGTGGAGCAGCTCGTGCTTGTCGAGCTGGTCGCGGCTGGGGAAGGTGGCGGCGCAGTGGACGCAGGGGAAGGCACCCCCCGGGTGCTGGGCGTCCACGTGCTCCTTCAGAGCCTGGAAGCTGGGGAGCCCTTGGCCGCAGAACGAGCACTTGATGAAGCAGTCCTCCTCCGGGCTGGCGCGGTCCTTGGGCACGGGTACTGCAACAGAGGAAGAGATTGAAGAAAAGAGTACTGGAGAAGATCGAGGAGGAGAGGGGTGGTGCGTGACGTAACAGGGCTTGAGGGGTACAGGCACAACAACAGAGGAAGAGATTGAAGAAAAGAGTACTAAAGAAGATCGAGGAGGAGAGGGATGGTGCGCGATGTACCAGGGCTTGAAGGGTACAGGGTACAGGCACTGCAACAGAGGAAGAGATTGAAGAAAAGAGTACTGGAGAAGATCGAGGAGGGGAGGGGTGGTGCGTGACGTAACAGGGCTTGAGGGGTACAGGGTACAGGCACAACAACAGAGGAAGAGATTGAAGAAAAGAGTATTGGAGAAGATCGAGGAAGAGAGGGGTGGTGCGTGACGTAACAGGGCTTGAGGGGTACAGGGTACAGGCACAACAACAGAGGAAGAGATTGAAGAAAAGAGTATTGGAGAAGATCGAGGAGGAGAGGGGTGGTGCGTGACGTAACAGGGCTTGAGGGGTACAGGGTACAGGCACAACAACAGAGGAAGAGATTGAAGAAAAGAGTACTGGAGAAGATCGAGGAGGGGAGGGGTGGTGCGTGACGTAACAGGGCTTGAGGGGTACAGGGTACAGGCACAACAACAGAGGAAGAGATTGAAGAAAAGAGTATTGGAGAAGATCGAGGAGGAGAGGGGTGGTGCGTGACGTAACAGGGCTTGAGGGGTACAGGGTACAGGCACAACAACAGAGGAAGAGATTGAAGAAAAGAATACTGGAGAAGATTGAGGAGGAGAGGGGTGGTGTGTGACGTAACAGGGCTCGACGGTGCGGGCTATTCGAGTGAAGAAGCCGAGAGTAAGACTGGAGGAACGAGGGCCGCCACGAGGGGGTTGTCCTAGACCCCAGGCACCAGCCCCCGGCTCCACCGAGAAAATGTGCTATCCTTAGGTAGAGGGTAAATATTCATACCCCACTTCTTTAGTCGTGTTAAGTGCACTATACTAGATAGCCCGAAGGGCCCAAATACTCGGGCTCCAGCAGGGGTCAGCTCGATTAGCTAGGATATTTCAAGCTCTACTGTAGTTATGTTTTTATACCTTTACATTGCCTGAAATACTAATTTGATGTCCCTCCGCCCACCCTTTAGATCATCCTAGTTAGGCTATGCCTATGGGGCCCCCAAGATAACTTTTGCTTTGGGCCCCCGATCTCCTCGTGAGGGCCGGGGATAAACAAGAGCTAAACAAAAGATTTCCTGTCTTTTTCGCTACTTTGCGGACATTTGCCATTCTTGGTTATGAAATACAAGTTTCAAAACTTTCAACAACGGTTTAGGTTATGTCAATGATCCATGATCTGGTTTGGCTATGTTTTTTTTATACCCTGCTGTTTCTTACTAAGGTTTAGTCTACTTAAAGAAGACATCAGACTGAGGATCCCGAAACGTCATGAAAACCTCTTCTACTAATCGGATCCGAAAAAAATCCGAATAAAAACTCACCATAACCGATAATGAATTTAAAACGAAAAATTTCTTAGCTTGTACATACATTGTAAATTATATTTGTTGAAATCCTTTTTGAAAATTATATTTTTTATAAATGAAAATATGTTTACATTTCTATATATTTTTGTAAATTACCTATATTTTTTTGTTCCTATAATTTTGTATTCATCTTTGATGTGATTTTAAGTTTCTGTTTTATTTTCGTTCATAATTTCATTTACATTTTTCTTGGCAATACGGCGGGCATTGGAGATGATTATCCTGTCCGTAGAAGACGGATCCGCGGCGCATCACGCATGTCGAAAGACACCTATTAATATCTACGTGGGAACGAGCCGCAGACACATGTTGATTGTAACACAAATATATCGTCTATTTCCGTGCACGAGTCGTTAAATGAGTACAGCATTCTATCATTATACAGTGGCCGGTGATTACATACACATTGAACAGTTTACGTGAGTCATAAAACAATATTTAGGTTATGTTAGGCCATGGCCATGCATGGGCGGATATTTGGTGAGTTTTTGGCGGGAAGGAAAAAGTTGTTTTGCATAACTTTTTTGACATAGTTTGGATCCAATTTTATTTGTTTTTTTTTGGTTCGGTTTATTTGGTTTACATATCAGTCTTTCATTTCAACTTGTTTATACTTGTCTAAATTAGTATTTGAATTGCGTCAAATTTGTCACGTTCATTACATTCCTTAGTTCTTTATTAACCGACAAATCAAATTCCTAGTAAGTTCAAATAGAGTTCCAAAAACCTGCTTTGAAAGCAAAATTTACATTTTACAGCTTCTCAAAATGTTTTTCTAGTGAATATTAATAATAAAATGCCTGTCATATAAGTGTTCATATTAATATTACAAATGGACTGGTATTTTGCATGGTTCGAATGAGCTACATAGCAGAAAATATAAAGTGGTTATTGTTATATAAAAGAAATAGTTTCTTTTTAACATAGGCCTTAATCCACCCATGAGTTAATCCACCCATGAGTCTTCTACGGCCTTAATCCACAAAGTATGTAATAATCGTAGTCTCAATCTAACCTCAATAACTTAAGAAAAGTAATTTTATACATTTTTAAGTGTCAATTTTGTAGTTTTTTAAATGATGGATTATGAATTCAAAGTTAAGACTGAAAATTCGAAGTGCCTATTTTAACCTCGTTTGACTCCAGCACCACGCTAGTTTTTGGTTATGGACAAATCAGATATTTACGATTGTGCTATCTGTAATAAGTTTGTTAACAATGATGACCCAGCATTATTTTGTGATGGCTTTTGTAACAGCTGACATCATACTGACTGCGTTGATATATATCCGAAGAGGATTACAATAAAATCAAGGAATTAAGTTCTAAGGTCAAGTGGTACTGCAGTCCCTGCAGCTCTAGATTGGAGCAAATTCAGGCTAAATTTGGTAATCCTGATGACTTTCTAAATCTTCATTCTGTCGTTACTAATCTTGTTGGTGTGGTCAATGGCTTTCTTATGGAAAACTCATGTCTAGTAGGGAAACTCCAGGAGAACATTGACACAACCAAGACGTTAGGTCTTGAGCTAAGATGAGTAGGCGAGATGACGTTAGGTCTTGAGATCTTAAGTGTAAAGTAAACAATCCGACAGTTAAGAAGTGCTCTGACGATGTTTTGTCGGAAAGTGTGACTGTGTCCAAGGTGGATATTTCTATAAACCCGCATTGTTCGCAAAAAGGTGTCTCTGTGAGCAGTAAGCCTACCACCCCCAACATTCTCAGTGAATCTGATTTTCCTCGACTTGTGACAATGTAGCTGGTAATGTGTTAATGTATGCTGATGACACATATCTTTATTGTAGTGATCCTGATTCTCATGTATCCCGAATGGCTGTACAGGAACTGCTTGAACAAGCTTCTGATTGGTTTAGGGATAATAAGTTGACCCTGAACCAGAGTAAAACCCAGTTAATAAGTTTCAGCCTTGGGAATGGTTTAGATACCGATGAAGCTGTGAAGCTGCTTGGTTTCACGCTGGATCCGCAGCTTAATTGGGCGCCTCACACTGAAACAATCTGATGCAAATTGAGTAGAGTGATCTACCTGCTGAGACGGTTGAAAATTGACCTTTCTCAAGAATTTGTACGTCTGGCATACTTCGCCTTTTTCCACTCATTCTTTACGGTACCAGACTTTGGGGCCACTCTTCTGGTGTTAACAAAATTTTGTTGCTCCAAAAAAAAACTGTCAGAATCTTGTGTGGAGCCTCGCTGCTCAAACACTGCAAGCCCCTGTTTGTTAAGCTTGAGATAATGACTGTGTTCAATGTCTATATTTACCAATGCCTTGTAGCAACAAAGGGTAATGAAGCCAATCTCACCTTGAATTGTAATGTTCACAGCTACCAAACTAGACATAACCTGGATTTGTTTAGAAACCGTGTAAGGTTAACTAAGTCGCTTAACTGTTTTCCTGTTGCAGGTGTTAGGTTTTATAATGCCATGCCTATGCAAGTGAGACTGTTGCCCAGTAATCAGTTTGAGAGGAGGGTGAATACTTGGCTGCTTGCAAACACAATCTATAGCCTACAGGAATTTTGGAATGCGAATCTGGACACTTATTGTTTTGAATTGAACTAGGGCTGTCTCTGAGGTATGAGCATGCTGGTTTGCTTTCTGAATTTTATTTTATTTATTTTTTGTTTTATTTTTAGTGCTGTTTTTTATTTATTTTGTTTTGTTTTTTGCCTTGGACTGTATTCGATTTAGTTTGTCAGTCAATTCAAATATCAGTAATTGTTTTTCAATGTATTATGTATTATCACAGTTTTACATTTAGATGCTTTATGATTGTAAATAGGACAATTAGTAAATATAATAATTTGTCTTGGATAGCTAGAAAACGTTCTCAAATGTCCCTCTGCGAAGGGAAAGTGATAATTGGGAATGTCACGGTGCCCATCTGGCGTTCTTTCACTGTTTTACGGCCTCAACCCTTTATGTGAGGGAGGGCATCGCACAGCCAGTTGCTAACAGAACTCATCCTAGGACGGAGGGAACCATCACTCTCTCCGTATTTCATTCAATTTAGTTTTAGTAGTTTTCATTGCAATCACATTCATTACATTTTTCTATTCAAATTCATCTTAAAATACAGTCCACTTTGTAACTAACAGTTTTTACAGTTTATTAAATCATAGTTTTTTATCCAACCATATTTTTATTTATTTTATAATACCAAACCTTTGACGCCACAACCACGCGTCGCGACATGGTCCTCATTGGCCGGATCATTATTCAGTGACCGAATGGAACAGTAGTTTGAGCGTATACACAGTGACCAGTGAACATTTCGTAGCCAGTGCAGTGATCTCGACATAGTGAACAGTGACTTAGTGTTCAGTGATTTGGATTACCGTAAACCTGCAGTAAGTCACAAACCTCATCCTCATCTTAATGTTACTCCCAATTTCCTTTTAGACAAGCCTCTTACTATTTATTGAATATTGTTAATCAATATTGGCAGACCTTAGAAATTTAGGTAACAAACGAGCCCAAATCAAAGGCAAGGTAACTAGAGTTAAAACTTATTTAGAATCAATAGACATTAGCAAGGATACATCACAGTTGACAAGTAGGCTAGCTAAATTCGAGGAGTGTTACCGAGACTTCAGTACAAAGTGACATTGAACTGATCGACTCGGAAACGGATCATACTGCAGAGAAGGAGTCCTTTGAAAACCTTTACTTTGAACTTATTTTTAAATCAGAGACCCATTTGGCTCAAAATAAACCAGTTCCAAATTCTAATACGAATGGATCAATAGACTCAGGTAGCTCTAATATCAGTGTAAAATTACCTACTATAAAATTGCCGTCATTTGGTGGAAAGTACGAGGAGTGGACCTCATTCCAAGAAATATCTCATTCCTTAATCCACGACAACACCTCTCTAACAGATACACAAAAGTTTCATTACTTAAAAACATCCCTTCACGGCCCAGCAATTAGTGTTATTGAGTCCCTGGAAGTAACCTCCGCCAATTATTCAACAGCATGGTCCCTATGTAAAGAAAGATTTGAAAACAAAAGAATAATAATCAACCGATACATAGCTTCCTTACACAACATAAACAAAATAGAGAGAGAATCAGGACTAGCTTTAAGGTCACTTCTGGACACAGTAAACAAACACTTGCGTGCTTTGGAAAACTTAGGCCAGCCAACTCATAGTTGGGATACGTTATTAATCTTTACATTAACCAACAAGCTGGACACAAACACCATTAGACTGTGTCATCTGACGGACCCACATTTACAGAATTTACTAAATTCTTGCAAGCTAGATGTCAAACTCTAGAATCTATTGACCTCAACAGTAGCCACAGTAAACAACATAGTAGTAGCAACAACACTCACACCACCAGTCACAGCAATAAAATGCATTTTAGAAAACACCCAGCTTCCCTGGTGACAAACAATACTGTTTCATGTCCGTCTTGCTCTGGAAACCATAAGATCTTTTAATGCACAGATTTTAAGAATCTTAAACCCGCAGACAGACTGTCAAGTGAAAAGGAGTTAGGCCTTTGCATAAACTGTCTCTCAAATGCACACCATTTAAAAGACTGTCAGGCTAAAAATTGCAAACTGTGTAGCAAAAAGCACAACACATTGTTACATCTAGGTACCGACAGGTCAAATTGTAATCTGCCGAAATTAGAGCAATCAGATAGTTCAGAGCTTTCATTGAAAACCTCACTCGCTTCCCAGTCACATGACAATTTAGAGATATTACTGTCAACAGCAGTAGTAGAGGTCGAGGATGCTTGTGGCAATCGACATGGATGTAGAGTGTTATTAGACTCGGCATCTCAATCCAATTTTATAACAAAACAAATGGCAGATAGACTGAAGTTGCCCAAACTCAAAGCAGCTTCTCTTGTTAGTAGTATAGGTGAAAGTCAGGCAGATGTTTCACACTCAGTCAATTGCAAAATACATTCAAAGCACACAGCTTACCAAACTTCCGTAAACTGCCTTGTGATAGCAAACATCACGCATGATTTACCACAGGTACATATCAACACTAGTAACTGGAATTTACCACAATCATTAGCTTTAGCAGAATTTCAGTTCAATGCTCCTGGTCCCATTGATATGTTGATTGGAGCTGAACTATTCTTCAACCTTTTATCGATAGGACAAATGCGACCACATAAAAGTGCTCCAGTTTTTCAAAAGACTTGCCTTGGATGGGTAGCTTCTGGGAAGGTTGATGTCAACCAAGGCCGAAAGGCACAGTTGCTCTGTCACCTTAACGTCAACGAAAGAGCCGGCTTTGATCTTCAGCGATTTTGGGAGATCGAAGAACGCGGGATCAAGGGAAGTAACACCAAAGAAGAAATAGATTGTGAAACTCTGTACCAAAATACAACCACCAGAGACACCACAGGGAGGTACACAGTTCAACTACCAACAAAAGAAAACGTTGACCAGCTGGGCAATTCTTTTGACACTGCAAAGGTTCGACTAAAGCAGATAGAAGGTGAGATGAGTAAAGACTCGAGCCTGCAACAGTCGTACACTAAATTCATGCAAGAATACGATCAGTTAGGGCACATGGAACAAGTAGCTAGCGAAGAAAACACGCAACTCAATTATTATATACCACATTTACCAGTCATCAGACACGATAGTACAAACACTAAACTCCGTGTAGTATTCGATGCATCCGCCAAAACAACAACAGGACTCTCACTCAATGACACTTTAATGGTAGGACCCACAATTCAGCCAGACTTATTTTCTATTTTGTGCCGCTTCAGGACACACAACTTTGTCATGACTGCCGATATTGAGAAAATGTATAGGCAGATTAAGGTACATAGTTCTCAAACAGACCTACAGCGAATACTGTGGAGAGAAAAGCCAACTGAGCCCATAAAGGTATTCAGGCTGAAAACCGTGACATATGGCACATCCTCTGCACCATTTTTAGCCATCAGAACGTTACATCAATCAGCTATGGACGAGAAACACTCGTTCCCTAAGGCTGCTTCCATCGTCATGAACGATTTTTATGTCGATGATCTCATGACAGGTGCAGAAAGCGAAGAAGAGCTATCAGAAGCTCAGTTACAATTGTCAGGCATAATGAGTACAGCTGGATTTCACCTGCGAAAATGGAGCACAAATTCCCAATCAGTTTTGAATCAAATATCAACCGAGGACAGGAATCCCCAAGATACGAGTACAGCAGACAGTTGTACTAAGGTACTTGGCATGCTTTGGAATGCACAACATGATTCGTTTCAATACAGTGTAAAAGCAAAAGATTTGTATAATAAAATTAGCAAACGCTCCATTTTAACAGAAATAGCCAGTCTCTTCGATCCCTTAGGTCTTCTAGGTCCTGTAGTTTTAAAAGCCAAACTGTTTATGCAAGAGTTATGGCAGCTCAAAGTAAGTTGGGATGAATCTCTTCCCACTGAACTTCATTCGTCTTGGCAAGTTTTCAGACATCAGATAACACTTCTCAAATGACTTAAAGTTGATCGCCATATAGGCATACAAGCACCAAATAGAATTGAAATACATGGATTTTGTGATGCTTCTGAAAGGGCATACGGCGCCTGTGTGTATATATAAGAGCAACAAGTGGAGACATCACATCTGTAAAACTACTGTGCTCCAAATCTAGAGTAGCACCTATAAGCACAACAACCATCCCCAGGCTAGAATTATGCGGTGCACTGCTGCTGTCAAAGCTAATTCACAAAATTTTATCCTTAAAATTTCATGTTGATTCGTGTACATTATGGACAGATTCATCAATTGTGTTAGCATGGATACAGACTACACACACAGTTTGGAAGCAGTTTGTCTCAAACAGAGTGAAGGAAATTCAGTTTCTAACACAAAACTGTGCGTGGAAACATGTCCGAACGATCCATAATCCAGCGGATGTCATATCTAGAGGCCTGAACCCAATTCAAATTTTGGACTGTAGCGTTTGGTGGAGTGGCCCTTCTTGGCTTGCTGACAAACCTGAAACCTGGCCTCATTCGGAACTTAACGTCAGAAATAAAATTCCTGAAAAGCGCAAGATAGCTTCAACACTAGCTTCGACTGTTTTCGAACCACTTATTGACATATGCAAATTTTCATCCCTCACCAGGCTACAAAGAGTAGTCGCGTATTGTTTACGCTTTATTCACAATGTTCGAGAACCTAATCAAAAGCGGGTCGATCTTGTCCAAGTAGAAGAGATTCAAGAAGCAATGAAAGTCATAGTCATGTGTGACCAACAACAAACTATGAAGGAGGATATAACCAAACTACAAGCAAGTAAGGAGTTAAATAAATCCAGTCCTCTCCTTGACCTACATTCGTTTATAGACAGTGATGGCATTATTAGAGTAGGAGGTCGTTTACAAAATTCCTCACTCAATGACAATCAAAAACATCCAATCCTTCTTTCACATAAATCACACTTATCCAAGTTAATAGCTAGACACGAGCACATAAAACATCTGCATGCACCACCTCAGTTGCTTCTGTCAATCATCAGGCAGCAATTCTGGATAATTAGGGGCAGAGACCTTGCACGCAAAATAGTTCACACCTGTATAAGATGTTTTAGAGCCAAGCCTAGATCCATTCAGCCTATTATAGGAAACCTGCCAGCAAACCGGCTGAAGTGTACACGTCCATTTACAAACACTGGAACTGACCTCTGCGGTCCTATTTTCATAAAATCCTCAAAACTCAGGAATAGTCGGACTACAAAGGGTTATGTAGTTCTCTTTGTATGTTTCTCAACAAAGACAGTTCACTTGGAACCAGTATATGACCTAACCACAGAAGCATATTTAGTAGCATTTAGGAGGTTTATTTCTCGGAGGGGCCTCTGTGGAAATATCTATTCAGATAACGGAACAAACCTCATAGGAGCAGATCGAGAGCTGAAGGAACTCAGAGAACTTTTTATCTCAGAACAACACAAGAAAAAAGTAGTAGATGAATCCTCAATTCAGAACATAAGATGACACTTTATTCCACCTCATTCACCGAATTTTGGCGGACTTTGGGAAGCCGGTATTTGAGCTGTAAAATACCATTTGAAACGTGTTGTAGGAAACTCATCTCTTACATTCGAAGACTTGTATACTACACTAACCATGATAGAGGCTTGTTTAAACTCTCGCCCTCTCACCCCCCTTTCCAATGATCCCGATGACCTAGCACCTCTAACCCCTGGTCATTTCCTTATTGGTGTTTCACTGACTGCAATTCCTGAACCAAATATTACAGACATTTCACAGAATAGACTCTCCAAGTGGCAGCGATCGCAGCAGATCACACAACATTTCTGGTCACGCTGGTCACGAGAGTACCTGTCATCTATGCAGCAGCGCCCGAAATGGAAAACCGATGCAGCCAACATCCAGCCCAATCAACTTGTGATCATCAAGGAAGACAACTTGCCGCCTCTCAAGTGGGTCACTGCAAGAGTCGTCGATGTTCATCCAGGAGCCGACAACAAAGTCAGGGTTGCTACGGTGAAGACGGCTACAGGTGTCTTCAGACGAGCCGTGAACAAGCTGTGCATCATCCCCATCGAGCCTGCATCGTGTGAATCGGTGTCAAGTGATAATACACAGGGCCTGTCAGTGTAAATAGTGAAGTGAGCGTTTAGTGCACCAAAACTGTGATTCTCACCACACCTTGTAAATAGTAGTTTCATTTCATTATGTATTAAATTAGATTCTTTTAGATATTTTACACTCATTAATCATTTTAAATGTGTCATGTCATTCACATCTCATTGTAAATACTTTATTTCATAATCATGTTAAACTATTCAGTTTTTCTTATTTAATTATTTCAATTAATGAATTATTTTTTACTTTGATTGCTATCACTTTGTTAACCGTGTTTACATTCAGTTGCTCTCTTTGCCAATTGTAGAATTTATGTTAACAATTAATTACAAGAGAATGTTCGTTTGTTAGTCAATTCAAATATCAGTATAATTGTTTTTCAATGTATTATGTATTATCACAGTTTCACATTTAGATGCTTTATGATTGTAAATATGACAATTAGTAAATATAATAATTTGTCTTGGATAGCTAGAAAACGTTCTCAAATGTCCCTCTGCGAAGGGAAAGTGATAATTGGGAATGTCACGGTGCCCATCTGGCGTTCTTTCACTGTTTTACGGCCTCAACCCTTTATGTGAGGGAGGGCATCGCACAGCCAGTTGCTGCTAACAGAACTCATCCTAGGACGGAGAGAACTGAGGGAACCATCACTCTCTCCGTATTTCATTCAATTTAGTTTTAGTAGTTTTCATTGCAATCACACACTGTAAAAAATTTGAGTGTGATTTTAACACGAACAGGGCCGCCCCAAGGGCGGGGCGACCGGGGCGGTCGCCCCGGGCGCCGCGGCTAGGGGGGCGCCATGGCCAGAGGCGTCCACAGCCGTTTAAGGGAAAAATACAAATATCGCCGAAACGTTACAGGGCGCAAATATTTCTCTGGAAAGAATAAAAAACATTTAATCAATTGGCTATTTAAAAAAGTCGTTCTCTAACTTTGTTTCTATTCATAAAATTAAATTCCATTAAGTAAGTCGTAAATGAGTAACTTTATCGACTTATTAATGGTATCAAATCATGATATTACTAACTATTTACTAACTGTGTAGGCTGATGCCCCTTGATTTGTATTGGATTTTTAAAATATAGTATTCATTTAGTCAATGCTTTTGGCGTAATGGTTGTAATGATTATGATAAAGATTGTCAGCCAGAATCGGAATACTGTACCAAGCGCCTGTTTCAAAACGAGTTTTACAAGTAAAATGGTATGAAAAAGGCATTAACAACAAATAATGTAAACACTAAATAAAATATTAGTGATTGGCATCGTTTTTAAACGAGAGCCAGGGCCGGATTTCAAAACGATGTTGGTAAAATTAATTATAGCCTACTTACTTTGTAATTAGTAAATTTGGCAATCACAAATAATTTCCATAGAGTTACCTTACCACCCTGTTAGGGGTTTTTACTATTGGATGGTAGCTAGTACTTGTGAAACCTGTTTTAAAATAAGTCCCATATGGTTTTTTGACCGATGGATCTGTCTGACAGACGAATTGATAGAAAGAATAATGTCTTCTCTGTTTTATATCGGATGACTTTTAGTACGGAATTAATGTTAAAAAGATTACAGGACTTTTATTATCACGGTTTTGTTAAACCTATGATAAAAGTGAATCGATAGTTGAAAACAAATTAATATAAACTAGTAGCAATGAAAATTAATTATCCACGTTTGCTCGATTTGTAACTACCGACAAAATAGTATACAAATAAAAAGTAATTGTGTAAGCTTTAATACCAATATATATATATATATATATATATATTGTAAATATAGTAATTGAACAAAATTTTTTTTAATGGGGGCGCTTGTTAAAATTTTGCCCCAGGCGCCTACTGGCCTCGGGGCGGCCCTGAACACGGCGCTTGTTAAAATTTTGCCCCAGGCGCCTACTGGCCTCGGGGCGGCCCTGAACACGGCGCTTGTTAAAATTTTGCCCCAGGCGCCTACTGGCCTCGGGGCGGCCCTGAACACGGCGCTTGTTAAAATTTTGCCCCCGGCGCCTACTGGCCTCGGGGCGGCCCTGAACACGAAATAGTGTGCTAAGTTGATTGTGTTAGAATTTAACACAAGCGCGTGTAAATTCGGATAATAGTTACACGCCGTCGTTGTGTTGGAACAAGAACGTGTTGATTCCATAAATTCAACACCCATATTGTGTGTTAATACTGCAGTGTGTCATTTTGACCAACGCCTGTGTTAAATTTTTGACGCCGCATCGGTTGCCCGCCCCGGCCATCTTGTTTGTTTGTGTCTCAGCAGAATAAAATGTTCACGAAGAAAGAAGGAAATTACTTTTTCTTCGGCATTCTTTTTAAATTTAAGATGTGAGGTAAGTTTTACAGTGAGAGAGGATAGTGTTCTCGTAATAGCTCACAATGAAAATTTGGAAATTCGGCGTTAAGGGTAGGCCGGTAGGCCTACTTAGAGACATAGGGGGCGAGAATGATGACTTCACTGTAAAAAATTAGAGTGTGATTTTAACACGAAATAGTGTGCTAAGTTGATTGTGTTAGAATTTAACACAAGCGCGTGTAAATTCGGATAATAGTTACACGCCATCGTTGTGTTGGACTAAGAATGTGTTGATTCCATAAATTCAACACCCATATTGTGTGTTAATACTGCAGTGTGTCATTTTGACCAACGCCTGTGTTAAATTTTTGACGCCGCATCGGTTGCCCGCTAGATCGGCCATCTTGTTTGTTTGTGTCTCAGCAGAATAAAATGTTCACGAAGAAAGAAGGAAATTGCTTTTTCTTCGGCATTCTTTTTAAATTTAAGATGGGAGGTAAGTTTTACAGTGAGAGAGGGTAGTGTTCTCGTAATTCCTCTCAATGAAAATTTGGAAATTCGGCGTTAAGGGTAGGCCGGTAGGCCTACTTAGAGACATAGGAGGTGAGAATGATGACTTAAAGTACCCTGAAAATATTGTAACACGCAATATAACACCATAACATATAGGGTATATTACAGTTAAGTGGGTGGAAAAGCCAATTTCCAATTTGGAAGATTGGGGACTCCCAAGTTTCCAAATTCCAAATCCTAAATCCTCTCATCCTCGTTTTTACGATATTTATAAGTGCGTGATATACTACTGTGTGCACAGTTCTTCCCAAGCGTCGATAGCTCAATGGTAAAGAATGCGACTTTCATCTGGGAGGCCGGGGTTCGAGACCCGCAACATCCGATACTTTTTGCCAACTTTAACACAAAAGTTGTGTCAATTCAGCACATCAGTGTGTTGAAATATCAACACTGTCTTTCTGTGTTAGCTACTAACACAACCTATTGTGTTAAAAAGTAACACAGTTTAAGGTGTTGTTTCTGACACAGGGGAGGTGGTGTCAATATAACACGTAGTTTGTGTGGACCTGCTGTGACTAAAGGACTGTGTTGATTTTGTGTTGATTTGACACACAAATTTTTTACAGTGTTAAAGCAAGCCAATTTCCAATTTGGAAGATTGGGGGCTCCCAAGTTTCCAAATTCCAAATCCTAAAACCTTTCTCGTTTTTACGATATTTATAAGTGCGTGATATACTACTGTGTGCACGGTACTTCCTAAGCGTCGGTAGCTCAACGGTAAAGTATGCGACTCTCACCTGGGAGGCCGGGGTTGAAGACTCGCAACACCCGATACTTTTGCTACCTTTAACACAAAAGTTGTGTCAATTCAGCACATCAGTGTGTTGAAATATCAACACTGTCTTTCTGTGTTAGCTACTAACACAACCTATTGTGTTAAAAAGTAACACAGTTTAAGGTGATGTTTCTGACACAGGGGAGGTGGTGTCAATATAACACATAATTTGTGTGGACCTGCTGTGACTAAAGGACTGTGTTGATTTTACACACAAATTTTTTACAGTGCATTCATTACATTTTTCTATTCAAATTCATCTTAAAATACAGTCCACTTTGTAACTAACAGTTTTTACGGTTTATTAAATCATAGTTTTTTATCCAACCATATTTTTATTTATTTTATAATACCGAAACTTTGACGCCACAACCATGCGTCGCGACAGACTGGTTTGCTGCATGGTTTGAAGCATGGACTTTTTGCATGGACTGCTTTGTTAGTCAAGAGCTTTTCATTCTATTATATTGTAATTAGGTTAAGGGCGTGGCCTATTGTACTCGTATCGAATGGTCGAATAAATCTTTGAATCTTTGAGTTAGACGTAACTTTAAGGACGCAAATCGGGACTACACTGTAAAAAATTTGTGTGTCAAATCAACACAGTCCTTTAGTCACAGCAGGTCCACACAAACTACGTGTTATATTGACACCACCTCCCCTGTGTCAGAAACAACACCTTAAACTGTGTTACTTTTTAACACAATAGGTTGTGTTAGTAGCTAACACAGAAAGACAGTGTTGATATTTCAACACACTGATGTGCTGAATTGACACAACTTTTGTGTTAAAGTTGGCAAAAAGTATCGGATGTTGCGGGTCTCGAACCCCGGCCTCCCAGATGAAAGTCGCATTCTTTACCATTGAGCTATCGACGCTTGGGAAGAACTGTGCACACAGTAGTATATCACGCACTTATAAATATCGTAAAAACGAGGATGAGAGGATTTAGGATTTGGAATTTGGAAACTTGGGAGTCCCCAATCTTCCAAATTGGAAATTGGCTTTTCCACCCACTTAACTGTAATATACCCTATATGTTATGGTGTTATATTGCGTGTTACAATATTTTCAGGGTACTTTAAGTCATCATTCTCACCTCCTATGTCTCTAAGTAGGCCTACCGGCCTACCCTTAACGCCGAATTTCCAAATTTTCATTGAGAGGAATTACGAGAACACTACCCTCTCTCACTGTAAAACTTACCTCCCATCTTAAATTTAAAAAGAATGCCGAAGAAAAAGCAATTTCCTTCTTTCTTCGTGAACATTTTATTCTGCTGAGACACAAACAAACAAGATGGCCGATCTAGCGGGCAACCGTTGCGGCGTCAAAAATTTAACACAGGCGTTGGTCAAAATGACATACTGCAGTATTAACACACAATATGGGTGTTGAATTTATGGAATCAACACATTCTTAGTCCAACACAACGACGGCGTGTAACTATTATCCGAATTTACACGCGCTTGTGTTAAATTCTAACACAATCAACTTAGCACACTATTTCGTGTTAAAATCACACTCTAATTTTTTACAGTGTAGGGAATTCATATAATATTTTCTGCATCTTTGATCTTTGATCTTTGATTTTTAAGTTTCTGTTTTAATTTCGTTCATAATTTAATTTACATTTTTCTTGTTATTTTATTTACAAAGGTTAGCTCGATTAACTTTTTATTTTTAGGTCGCTCGGTGTCATCTGGTACTTTGCAGCTGCAAAGTGGGATCAGGAAGAGAGAATTATTAAATCTATTGACTACAGAATCCCTCCGACATGTGTCAAGCTGCTGATCACGTAGTTTTATTGACATAAATGCATTTACGTTACGTAGATTTCATGGAAGAAGTATACATTAAGTGTCCCCGATCCCGATAAATCACCAGTTGACCTTGCCAGAGAAAGCCTAAAACCACTAGACTCCAAAATTAAATTAATGTTAATGCTGAAATAATTATTTTAACTCCTGCGAATTAATTACTTTCCGAAAAACGCATCAAACAATGGAACGCGCGCATAAAAACCTGCTCCATTTGCTGAAAAAGAGTGCTCGCCGTAACTATATTCCTGATTCACTAAAAAATTGATGAAATCGATTAAGTAGGCCTACTTGAAAATCTTCGGTGTATACGGAAGTGTCATAATTGTAAAATTAGCAAATCACCAAACGAAACCAAATCGAATGAAATGTCCACTTGTGCGGATAAAATAACTTTAACCCGCCTGAACTGATAAACCTTGCCGGTCGAAAGCAATCGCTCATTAATAATAATTAATTACGCCATTAGCTTGTAATGTTTGCAGCGCGGCGCCGCGGGGATTTTTCATGATAATTTGCAATGCCTGAAGCCGATTTAAATTTGCGGCAGGATGGGTTTTTTCAATAAAAAATATATATACTTTAGATTCATCGCTGCTGTTGCTGTTAAGTCTCAAATTTGCGAATAGCGAAAGCATTGTTGAAGTTCACTCTATTTATGTATATCTACATGCTGATCTGACCTTATGGGATAATTTAAACAAGTTAAAAGTATAGATTTATTTTTACAAGATTTAAAAGTTAATAATTTTGTAAAAAACGAAATGTCCTATACGTGGTTAATGAGTAATAAATTTGCGATAGTCGCAGGCCTAAATGTAAAAGATAAGAAATGGGTTTTTATACTCATTTGCAAGCACTTATATGCTATGTAGTTTAAATTGAATATGTAAGAAATATTTTATAATCTCCGCTAAAGTTATCGTTCATCAACCAAATTATACTTCACATTACAATGTTTGTACCTGCCATTCTGCTTTTACATCGTATACCACGTTTGTGTCAATTTAAGGGCGTTTTTTACTCTAAGATAAAACAACACATCACATTTTTTGACATCGGACTAAATTTATACTTAAAGCAGCTGATTAGATTTTATATAATACATATAGCCAGAACCCAAAATCAGGATTATTAGAAGCTTTGATGTCGCTTGCGAAAAAAGCTTCATCAGAACACGTATTTTCGCTGCTCGGTTGTTAAAAATAGGGTGTTTTTAACGCAACCCAAAACTTTATTTTACCAGTGAACAAAGCCGTAGCCAGGAAATTTTTTCGGGGGGGGGGGGGTTTGGACAGGGCCGGCGGGTGGATTTCCGGCTCGTCAAAAGTGATGACTTTTTTTTACTCGCATGTGTGCTTTTCGGCGCCTTTATCGTCATTTTTGGCCCTTTTCAACTGTTTTCGGGCCCCTCTATGTTTGCTCGGGGTTTTTTTGGGGGGGGGGGGTTTCCACTATTTCGGGGGGGTTTACCCCCATTAACTACGTTTTCAATGCTATTTCTACTATTTCGGGGGGGTTCTGACCCCCTAACCCCCCCCCATTGGCTACGGCCTTGCCAGTGAAGGATTATTCCCCCCCAAGATCCCTGGATTTGACCCCATTATATAATTTTCTTGGGGTATACATAAAAAGTAAGGCCTACGATAACAATTCCCAGGATGTTCTGCGCCTAAAAACAAACATAACAAATTTAATGCAAGAAATTCAAAGACGTACCTTGCAACACGTGTTTAGAAATTTGATGGGGAGAGCACACAACTTTGTACAAATGCCAATGGTGGATTGTTTTAACACATAATGTGAACTAAATGTGATCAAACGTAAATAATAGGATGCATAAAATGAAAGGATTAAAAAACAATACTCATTTCATATTTATATGTGCATTATAAAATCTTAAAAATGGGTTGCGTTAAAAAAAACAGGCGCGCCGAAAGTGCGCCGCAAAATCCAGGTAGACACCGAAATTGCGCCGTAACTCTAAATCTTGTCCCAGAGGTAGACCGATATTGCGCCGCAGCCCTTCCAAGAATCACATGAGGGAGGCAAGCACTGACTCGCCTCGCCATCGAAGTCGGAACACATGAATTCCTTCAAAACCCTTCATTATCGCTCCTTGGAGGGAAGTGGCGGGCGTACATCATTTGAGCGGTATGCGGAGAGCCAGGTAGAAGGGTTGCGTGTTCTGCGCGGTGAGTTCCAGGGGGCTCTCAGGTACAGTTCGTGCCAGATTGAAAAAGAGAGTGTCCGACCAGTCCAGGTAGGCCCGGACAGCCCTAATCCGCTGTTGTCACAACACCTATTGTTGTGAGGCCGGCCAGCGAGGTATTTCTTGAGTTATTCCTGGTATAAGGAATTTCTAAGCGGCCCGCAGTCAATGACTCAGGCGTGGGGGCTGCCCACCCTCGTCGTCGGTCGGCCTCACAACAATGGGTGTTGTGATAACAGCGGATTAGGGCTGTCCGGGCCTACCTGGACTGGTCGGACACTCTCTTTTTCAATCTGGCACGAACTGTATGCATCATCTGCGCGGTGAGGGGTGGCGGAAGCGGCATTCAAATTACTAAATACTTTATAGTTTCAATCCATCTCGCAGTTTTACCAACATCGTTTGGAAACAGCCCCCTGTTGTACGACTCCCATAGAGTAATAAAACGTCAAAATGTCTTCCATTCCTCGGGATTAGATTTCTTCTTTCGGCTTTTCCACTTGCGAAGGTTTAATGATTGTATCCATAATTATTTCAATAATAAACTTTAAAATACACTGATAGAAGCTGCAACATTTAGGAACTTCACTAAGTCGAGTTGTAAACAAACTGATGAAAATCACGTGATCATAAGCTGCGACACCATTGGTCGGCTGCAAAATGGCCAGTTTTGCAACCAACAGTCGCGATGAAAAAGGCGAGTTTTGCTACAACCGCTAATTTTTAACATAGTTTTTTAATAGAAAATAACAATTTTTGACACAAAATGTGCACACAGTCTGATGTATCGACTCCCATAGAGTAAGAAAACATCAGAATCTCAATTTCGAAAAAATGTCACTTAGCCAGTTTTGCTATGACCCGCCTCATGTGGTACGTGCGGAAGGGCGGCTGTTCGCGAATTGTTGTCGGCAGGCTGAGGCTACCTGGACGGGGCACCGCGCAGATGATGTAAGGGGATTAGGCGACCCTTCAGAATATTTCACTGCAGGCTTACATAGCGCGCAAATTATGAACGACCGAAGTGGCAAGTGAGCAACGGAAACAGGCTGAATCTGAAAATTCATACAGTTGGCTTACTTTAATGGCTGATATGGAGGTGTTCTACAATAATTCAAGATTGATTCTTCAGACAAAAATACTTCTCCTGGTATCTTCTTTACACCTGCCAAGTGGCTATAAGCTGTTTCAAAAAGTGCAAGGTTTTTACGAGAACTCAACGTACTAACTTGATTTCATTTGATTAACCGCCGTATCGTTTGATTTCTATTTCCGGTAACTAATTAATTTATCAACTATACGGTTCGATTTATTTTATATTGTGCTGGAATATATAGCAACTCATAACATTTTTTCTGAAGGGCTATTGCTGTATTGATATCATTGATTTAAATGAAGATCACAAACAATAAACAACTGACTATAAATAACTATGGTTCACTTGCTCGTGAATGGAGCTACCTATCGCTTAGGTGTCTTATGCAAAACTGACAAATCATTTGTAGAGGACAAATATTTTGTGGTTCGTCAACTGGTCAGGCGGTGGGGGGGGGGTCCGGGCGAGAGTAACATTCCTGAGTCATTGCGTGGTGTTGCAGTCTACAGGCACCTGCCACCCATGGGCGGATTTCTGGGGGTGCCAGGGGGTGCCCGGCACCCCCTGATTTTTTGAGAATTTTTTGCAAAAAATATTTTTTAAGCAACGGAATTTAAAAAAATTGTCTTAATAATTACCAAATTTATTTTTTGATAACAATTTTTGATTACAATTTCAATAACACAGAAGACGTGAGTTGAGCACTCAAAATAAACATTTATTAAGTAAAGCGTAAACAAGCATTGCGTGGGTGTGTACGCGCGCGCGACGCGACGCTGCGACGCCGTTTCCGGTCAGCTAGAGACTGCGCTGTTTCCGGCGACGGCGACTACCTTCCCTGTTCTCACGCCCTCTCTCTCTCTCTTCCTCTCCCCCTTCCCTCCCATTCTTTACTTGTGGTGACATGGTTTTATTTTTTTGTAATTTATTGGTTCCTTACAGATACTGATATCGTTAGTTGATCAGTGGTTAGTGTACGGCTTGGTTATTAGTTCGCGCAGTGAGCAGTGCTTTCTCTTTAATCATTAGTACAAGTAAAATGTATTTCTAATATTTAATATTTGTATCTCAATATATTTAGTATATCACCTATACATCATGAGTTGCAGGAAACCAGTGCGTGACAGTGGGAGTGACCGTGACATACGCTCGTTCTTTTTAAAACATAAGGTAGAAAATAAAATAAATAATGTACCAAGAGTTTGCGCATCAGTACCGTCTTCAAGTCAAGCTTCAACATCCAAAATCTTAAAGCCGAATGAAAACTCATCAGGTGAGCTTCAGCTCAATGAGAATATGCCCGTTGAAGAAATTGATTTGGGAAATCTTGTTTCCGGCCCATGCAGGCCTATTTTGGCGCAGTTCCCCGTAACAGAATTTTCTGATAAAAACCGTTTTTTTAATAAAAAGTATTATGACAGCTACGAATGGCTAGAGTATAGTATAAATAAGGACGCTGTTTTTTGTTTTCCATGTAGAATATTTTCATCTAAAACAAGCGGAAAAGAGGACACGTTTACTCAAAAGGGAATGAGAAATTGGCGGAAAATAGCAGCAAAACTAGATAAGCATTCAGAATGTGATACGCATAAATTCAGTACGTCTAAATGGAAGAATTATAGAGCGCCCACTGAAAATGTTCTTGCGCAAGTATCGGAGGGTCATAAAACTCAAATAATCGAAAAGAAAGAGTACGTTAAAAAAATTATTGACATATTGCTCTATCTGGCCCGCCAAGGTTTAGCTTTGAGAGGTCATGACGAGTCTGTTAACTCAGAAAACAAAGGCAACTTTTTAGAACTTTGCGATCTATTTAGTAAATACGACCCGTCTTTTAAGTCAAAATATGAAAAATATCTCAATTTAACTGGTTCGAACACGCAAAATGAAATAATCCACATTATTTCTGAAGAAGTATTGAGACAAATTGTGCAGGAAGTTAATGCTGCTGAATTTTATGCTCTTTTAGTTGATGAAGCAAAATCTCACAAAACCCAACAGCTTTGTATCTGTATACGGTATTTTTGCCAGAATCAAATCAAAGAAAGGCTAATTGCTATGAAAGATGTTTCGCTTGCACGTGATGCTGACAGTTTGTCTCAAACAATTTTAGATTCTTTAAGTAATATGGGAATTTCAGCTACTTTGGTTGGTCAATCTTATGACGGAGCATCCGTAATGTCAGGAGTCAATAATGGGATCCAAGCAGTTGTTAAAAGGTCTCATCCATACGCAAATTATGTACATTGCATGGCACATAAATTGAACTTAGTTTTAGTAGCTGCGTGCAATAGTAACGATCTGTCTTGTAACTTTTTTTGTATAATGCAAGCTCTGTTCAAATTCTTTTCTAGTCCTGATTCAAATGCTATGTTTATAGACTTGCAAAAGAAATTGAAAGTGGAAACTAATGACAAGAAAAAACACATTCGAACAGTTGTAAAACAATCTGACACGAGGTGGTCATGCAGAGCTACTGCCGTTTCTGATGTTGAAGACCTTTTCCAGCCTATAGTAGAGGTTTTGAAGACTTTTGCCTCAGATTTGCGGCATGCAAGATCACCCGAAGCAAAAGGCATACTTGCTTCGATATTGTCCCTGGAGTTTGTTGTATGTCTTTTAGTTTTCTCCGAAACCTTAACCCATTTGAATGTGCTGAGCAAAGCTTTACAGAAGGAGAACAGCAGCATCGCTTCGTGCTCATCGTCCATTAAAGGAGCAATTAAGATAATGGAGGGTTGGAGAACTGAGGAGAAGTGGGAGAAATTTTGGAAGCAGGCAATTGAGTTTGCCAAAAAAAACAGCATCGCAATACCAACTGAGAGCGGGGATGAAAGTGGGCCCGAAAGCAAGAGGCGTAGGGTACTCTCAAGTAGACTCGACAGTTATGTCGTCATCTCGCCTGTTGGGCACAGGCTCGCAGACAATATTGAGCAAAATACGATAAACGATGGAAAAGGTTCAGTGGAAAAGGCTAAGGTTAGCTACCGGACAAATTTTTACTACCCGGTAATGGAGTTGTTATTAGCTGAAATGAGGAGAAGATTTTCAGAAGACAGCCTAAAGCTAGCAACTGCATCAGAACAGTTTTTGCGCTTAAATTTCGAAAAAAGCTTGTTCTTCATTAACAGTTATGCAATAGGAACTATCCAATTGAGAGCTCTGAAAGCGGAAATGAACATAGCAAAGTTTGATGTTCAAGAGAAGAAGGATGCTGACCATGTCTTAATAAATTTGGAAACCTCACCACTGAAGAAAATAATTCCAGCGTTGATTGAAACCATCAATGATACGATGTACCCCAACTTATATAAAATGATGTGCATTGCTTTTACTTTACCTTCCAACAGTGCGACATGCGAAAGGACATTTTCGGCAATGCGAAGAATTAATAACTGGTTGCGTTCGACAATGAACGAAGAACGTCTGTCAGACTTAATGGTACTGTTTTCAGAAAATGACATTGTGAAGGCCATGGACTATGACAAACTTGCAGACTTGTTTCTTTCGAAAGGTGGGCGAAAATAAGGGAAATCAGTGCAAAGACACAAATGATGGGAAAAATGATACAATGTTGATAAAAATAAATGATATAATAAATCAAGAATTAATAACGCTTGCGGCGTACTGGACCAATAATTTGATATTCATTTAATATTACTGCGTAACAACAGCTCCCGTCAGCCGCGATCCCACAAGCAAATGAACCTCCCTCGTTCGGAATTAAAGAGAAGCCAGCTTTAATGAGCGATTATTTAAGGTCTATTTATTAAGTAAACTTAATATATCTGTTATTTAATATTGCTGGCTCCCAGTCCCTAACCATTTTAACTAATGTTCAAAACTGTTAAATTGTAGGTAACACAATTGAATATAATCCCTTGATAACTATTACATTCCCTATTAATTAAATTAATTAAATATTATGGCAATTTACCAATTATTATTATTATTATTACCTACCCCATTATTGAAAAGGTCCCTGCCCCGGCCTAGCCCCTCCTAATTTACCTTAACCACTCATGATGATGTCCTGCTGCTCTGCTTGCGGAAGTTCACCTCGAGTGCCCAGAGACGACTCCCGCCGCCGGCCAGTCCAGCGGGCCGCGCGGCTCGCGCATGCGCGGACGGACGTGGTCAGTGAGTCGAGATTGACCTTTGACTTGTTGGTGCTGACTTACCTTGGCTTAATTATTAGGTGGCCGATTGGGGCGCCACACGCAAAAACAAGGTATGTTTTAGTTTAAAGATTTCCATGTTAGTATTAAAATACCGTAATATGACTCAATACAAATAGTTGTTTATTTCCAGATCCCTTAGTCCAAAGTTCTGACGAACAAAGCAAAAATGAAAAAAATTAGGGTTTGGTTTTAAAGTAAAAAATATAAAGTAAAAACGATATGTTTATGTAGGGCGATAAATACAAAAGCATTAGTATGTTAGCAAAAAAACAGGTCATCACTTCCGGCACCCCCTAGAATTCTGGCCTAAATCCGCCCATGCTGCCACCCTCACGGCGCAATATCGGTTTGGGATTAGTGAACCTTTTTCGTCAGTTTGGTATGCGGCGCAATTTCGGTGCGCCGAAAAAAACACCATGTATAAACCGTAAATAAAATTCTTGTCTCCTCGAAGCTTGTCTCGATCCGTAATCACTGCAGCAGTGTGAGTATTGTGATCACTGCAGCAGTGTGAGTATTGTGATCACTGCAGCAGTGTGAGTATTGTGATCACTGCAGCAGTGTGAGTATTGTGATCACTGCAGCAGTGTAAGTATTGTGATCACTGCAGCAGTGTGAGTATTGTGATCACTGCAGCAGTGTAAGTATTGTGATCACTGCAGCAGTGTGAGTATTGTGATCACTGCAGCAGTGTAAGTATTGTGATCACTGCAGCAGTGTGAGTATTGTGATCACTGCAGCAGTGTAAGTATTGTGATCACTGCAGCAGTAAAGTAGGCCTATTGTTATCACTGCAGCAGTGTAAGTTATGTAAGTATTGAAAGCACGGTGGAAGCGGGTCACAGTAACAGTGTATTGTATCGAGCGCCCCCTCACCCCACCAATACTCGCGCTATATAGTCTACTCTGTTTACCAATACTTGCTCAATGCCATAGCTGATTTATTCCTCGCCACATGTACAGGTGGTCGTCCCCTCGCCCTCACAGCTCAATTTATGACCTGCTTCTCTCGTTGAAAGCGGCCTTCTTCTCCGAAATGTTAGATTTATTCCGATCTACTGCCTCTTATCTGTAGCGATCTTTAAGTATGAAACAGCAGTTTGGGTTTTAAAGGCGCTTTATTCTGTTTGTACGAGGGATTTACGCGTGTGTGTGGGATGTGTGCTGATATCACTTGTTTTTGTATCTACATCACTTATAAACTCAGAAACTAAATTCAAAAGTCTCCTAAAGAAACACCTTATATACTCATGGAGCATGCCCGTTATCCTGTAAATTAATTCTTGGAATAAGCTAAATAAAATCTCACTCACAAACGACATAACAAATTTCTGTTATGAAACCATAATTAATTACTTCGTATTGTTTACAATATTTATACTTGGGAGTAGGCCTATTTAATTCTAAGTTTGACGTTTGTAATGCGTATACACTTGACTTACTAAAGTAAATATTTCGATTTCGATTTTGATATTGTGTGGGATGAGTGCTATTTTATAGGCCTGTATATCCAAATTTAGCGATAAAACTAGGGCTTTGTAACGTAATCGTTTCTTTTGCCATGGACACGTTGAAAAGAATATAAATTAGCGGACACCATCTAGCAATAATTTGCTTAGAAAAAGATGCAGCAACTCACATAAGAAGCAACTTTTATCGCAACTATATACTACCGTTAGTTGTCTTATTTTACTTATTTCTTTGTTTATTTACGGAACTGCATCATTTTACACTAACATGCAACAGTATAACAATACTACATAGCGGCCAAAGCTAGGGGTATAACAGAGGCGGTGGGGGCCTGAATCGAGGTGATGAGGTGTAAAAATGTGCCAAAAAGCTTAAAAAATCTGAAATAATGTTGTTATTTCAATATCAAAGAGTTTATAAAGTTATCATTTATAATATTGTCGTGTATTTTTATTTCTTTACTTCCTATTTGATCCTATTTAAACTGAAATAAATACAGTAGGCCTAAATCTAAATCGTAAAATCTGTTAGTGTTTGGATTTGTCAAAAATATGAACCGTTAATTTAATGTTCAAATAAAATCCTAATGCCAGCTTGTATTTGATTGTGGACTCAAAGAAAGTAATCACTTACCCTAAAGGATCTCATATTTTAATTTAAGGGGACCCTTATCGCAAGTTTTGTCCCCGGGCCTCCAAAGTTATTACGACTCTGATGACGAACAAATTCATTTTTGTAAAGTTATAGAAAACTAAAGGTGCTGCTATACATACACGTCACGTCACGTCACGTCCATTTTCGATGTGAATGAAACCTGTGTAATCAAATGGAACCGGCTATACATGCACGTCACGTCACGTCACGTCGCGGCCCGACTCGAATGGTCTGAAGAGTATACACGGCCGAATCGGCCGAATTGGGACGCGACGCGACGTGACGTGACGTGCATGTATAGCCACTACCGTTCGCATCGATTCGCATCTGCTAGACTCTACAGCCAAATGGCCGAGTGGACTTCGGCCATAATATAATTAATAATTATTATTCCATGATGATGATTACAGAGACCACATAGTACAAATCAGACGGATTATGCCAATCTTACTAGCATTACAGCAAATTAAGTAATCTATTGTCTAGGTATAGAAACATAAAACGGCGTTAAACCGCGTAGGCTGACAGTGCTCACGTTTCAAAGAACTCGTATTTGATACCATTTACCATTGAGGCTTAAAAGGTTTAAATTTTGTATGTGAAGAGTTCTTTAGTTTAAAATGGTAATGGTATCAATCATGTGCCAAAAATAATTTATTTTTGTATTTTAAAACATTACAAAAGTAATAAGTTTTTATTAGTCTTTAAAACTTGATATATGAAAAAATTAGTCGGCTGCTACTTTTTTTATTTGTTGGTCAGGTAAAATAACAAATGGTGTAAATTGTTGCTAAAGAGATAAATTTTTGTAATAATATATTTTTTTAATATTTTCTGCCATAGTTTGGTTGATAACTTAGTTTTTGTGAGAGAGTATATCCGTGCGGCGACTGCATGAAAACAAAGTCAATACTAAAATGCTCTTTAACAAATTATAGTCTACTTCAAAAATACGACTGTGGTATCAAATTAAAGGTCTGAATCTCACAATCACTATGGTACCAGTTATAAATGGTTTAGAGGCAGTTTACCCATCATTCGAACGTTACTAGAGCATTGCGTGGTAGCAGCTTCTCTAAAAAAATGTAAGGACAAGCTTCCACGTTATCAGTGTTTACGATGTGTAGATTGCTGTAAACCATTTATATTTGGTACTGTAGTAATTCTGAGATTAATACCTTTGATACCATATTTGTAATTTTTTACGTAGTTTGTTTTTTCCATGTTTAGGGACTAAGCATAGTATGTTTTAAAAACGTACTAATAAAAGTTAAGGAAAGAAATCGGTGATTCGTCCTCATGTATTTTTTAATGGGGAAATTTTAATTATCACTAAGCTCTTTGAATTTAAAAGATAGTATTGGTGGGAACTCTGAGCGCGCGCTTTTTCCCGCGTCTTTGGATGTCGCATCCTGTGCGGATGCGAATCGATGCGAATATGTATAGCCACCCCCTTACGGATCGCCGAATTAGCCGTAAGTGGACGTGACGTGACGTGACGTGTATGTATAGCAGCACCTTAACGTCACAGTGTGCCTGTATTGGGAAAAAGCCTAGTATCTAGGACTACAATGGATTGAGGTATATTACGCATTCATCTTCGATATTTCCAACAAAATAATTTTATATTCGCAATTTGTCTAGCTATATGCAACATTCATTGATTGTATATTATTTCGAAGCATGACGCCCTTATCATTTTACAACAACCAACATCAAGGCTATATTCTATACATTTTATGAAATTCATGCGGAACAATGTAGGTTAATAATTCCAGCACAAAATGCTCGTTTTACATTTAATTACAGTGCGGAATTAACATACACTTTAATAACAGTGTTCCCGGTGGAGAAAGAGAGTCAAGCCATTTACCAAATTAAATTCTGGATGACGTCAGCGGCGGGCGGGGGCGGTGTCTTGCCTCCATTTTGGCCGGTAGCCCCGCCCCCCGCGCAGGTGAGGTCAGGTGTGCGCGCAGGTCGCAGGTGATTGGCCGGGTCGCACCTATCACAGGTGGCCCCGCCCCTCGCAGGTAACTCACCTGTACCATTGGTCGACCCGTGGACGCTACACTGTATGTACTCTGTGCGGTGCTGTATACCGTATGTACTGCACAGTGTACGCTACACGGAGAGGTCGATCCCACGGCCACGGCTGCCGATCGATAAAGCTAAGTGGGCCTTCACGCCGGTTGCGTCAAACTTGAAACTATGTACATTCGGCCAAAGCCGGGGGGGGGGGGGTTGGGCTCTGAAGAAGTGAAAAATAACTTTCCAATCTTTTATTTCAACGCAATTCTTAATTTAATCTAATGTTAATGTAAGATTTTTGAAGTTTACCATGTTTAAATAGTATACGGTTTACTATGTATATTATTAAATAACCTAGAACACAGTAGTAATCATTGTATCAATTAGATTCTTCTTTCTTTTTTAGTTCAAGGTTGCCAACTTAAAATTGTTATTAAGACACTACTTCCGTCAAATGCCGAGCTCTCATTGGTCTAGAACCAGTACTCTAAAGTGACTCCAGTACTCTAAAGTCGTCATTAGAGTACTGCTTGGTTTTTGGTGTTTTAATGTATATCATTATAATGTTTATTGTAATACCATAATGTGCTTATTGCAATGGTCGTAGATAAAATATACGATTGAACGTCGTTAATGTCATTGCTACTAAGATATAACAACATAAAATGGATTTATTTTCAACTCAATAAACATCAGAGTAGATCGTTGTCAGCTTATTTTTACTCAGTCTTCAGTCAATAATGATAGGTTGGTTCAAGGTGAACTAAAACTATGGTAGCCTATATGGGGAAATAGAGTGATAATGATTACAGATTAAATTTTCCCGCTCGTTCGTTCACACCCCCCGCGTCCGCACAGCTGACTACGACATTCGTTATGACTTGAAAAAGATTTATTGCACAAACAAGTAAGTAACTATTTCCTTTGTTTGTTAGCTTATTTCTAATAATCATTAAATTTCCAAACAGTGTGTAATGATAAAATTGTACACATTATTCTTGGTCTGCTGATTTTAATATTTATGTTGTTATTTTCGTTGGAGGGGGTTAAATTTAAATTAGGCTAATCTCTTGCATAAATATGGCTATAGGGAGGGGTGAATCCTTCTTAGCCATATATGACATAGAAAGTTATGGAGAGTTACCTATACTGATAAGAAAATGAACAAAAACGTGTAAGTATGCGAATGTTTTTATTTAGAATCGTCTCACTCAAACTTAACCTGTGTCCTTGACTCCTAATTAAACCTGACATGGAAGTGGACGAATTCAAAAATTCAAAATTCAAAATTCCTTAAGGGGATCCGCCACCTTTAAATGATATTTTTTTATTTTGTAAATTAGAATTTTTTATGCAGGTTTTATATTTAGAACCTTTATTTAATGAACTTTTGAGGTTTTAGATTTAATTTTCACCTTTCGGTTTTTTTATATAATTCTTTTAGCGTTTTATTTTAGCGTTTTTAGGTACATTGCTAAACTTTGAATAACTTTTTTATTTTTTGATCAATTGTAATGATTATTGATTTATTTTGATCCTTATAATACCTAGAAACTTTTTGGTCATTATAATTAAAATACAATTTCAGAAAAAAAGTTATAAGCAATTATATTTTTAAAATAAAATTTTTTATTTTACAAAAATTCAAAAAAATTCATAATTATTTTATTTTATTAGCTATACAATTTCTTATGACCAAATATCTCAGTAATATAACAAGGAACAAGTGGTAAAAAGTTTAATGGCATATCTATACTTTAAAAGTTATTCAAACATATGTAATAAGAAACACGGAAAAACAGAACTTGCGGAAAGCGGGCTTTAAAGTAGGCTAATATGTTTTAGTAGGTACTCACTCACGCTTAAAAGCGATTTGTAACAACTTTTATTTTTTAATATTATTTAATGAAAAAATTGTCAGTTTGTCTTTAAATTTCACCCACATACTATGAAAAATATGCAGAACAATAAAATAACATTTTTACAAAATGTAAAAAAATAAAAAAATAACCATTTAAAGGTGGCTGATCCCCTTAATGATTCGTAAACATTTCTAAAGATACAATGCATGAATCAAGTCAAAATCAGTCAAAAATAGTTAATTGTTAATTGGAATTAACATATGTATCAGGCCTATATATATATAAGCCTTGAAGTTCATGAATTAATTTTACTATAAGTTATCACTATCTGGACTGGGACGGTGGCGTGACCTGTATTCAACGACTAGGAGGTCCCGGATTGTGGATAGTTATAAGCGATGGCTTGTGGATGCGATATTCTCTGGTGGGGATTAAGGTCCGCACCAGAGAATACTAAGTTCATCCTTAAGACCATCCTCATAATTAGTCCAGTTCGTAACATAATTCATTTATGGTTCGGATCCCACGTTAAACTGTAGGTCCCTTAGTTTTCATTGGCTGTTGGGCTATTAGGGCCTAATTAACAGTCCTGTATGAGGAACATGTCGGCCTTGGTCAGTCACAAGACTATTGACTGCAAGATCGCGCCACAGTCGTCCAACCTCATCTCTCATTCGGCTTAAAATTCCTACCTCGGTAGGTCGCAATTGCATAAAAAAGTATTATATGGTTATGATTAGCGTTAAGTGGAAATTTTAATAATTGTAAACATGGTTTTGTCGATTATAAATCTTGCATATCGGTAAATGCATTTCTTGGTTTCTAATGTAGGTCTATAGTCTGGGGATAAAAGAAATTTCCGAGATTCGGATTAGATAAATAAATATTAACTAGGTGAACCCGTGCGAATTCGCACGATTTAATTAAATTATAAATGATCGGCTGCCTTCTATGCGCACATATGTCGTCAATCTCCTGTAAAAATAGGTTTTCGGGAAGATGTAGTGAAAGTGTCTCTAATAGCCACTCATTAGGATGCGTATTGCAGCATTGTAAACGATGTTCGTTGTGCACTTCCTTCAAATTGAAAATATGGAAAAAGCAACAGGTCAGCCATTGGGTCGAGGCAAAATTGAAGAATATGCACTGTTCTAAGTGGCTTATCTTTCGGGTAAATAATTAAGTCATGTTCACACTTGGTGGTTCGCTATCGTTTGTTTAAAAAATAATAGCAACATCATTAGAAGTTATGTCGTTCTATCGGCGCTCATATTCTTTTCGATCTCAGACAATATGCATTCCGAGTTGTATATGCTGCTCATCAGGAGTATTTTTCAGAACGCAACTCTTCACCTTGAAAATTAGGGATTAAAGTAGGGATTAAATTTAACCAAGTGTTCAGTCAAGCTGTGCATGAGTTCATTTCTGCAACAGCCGTTGGCTTTGTTTAGCATTATTTCTTGATCACCAATATTTTAACGTCCGTCATAGATACAGAGCATATAACGAATGTTCTCCTCACGGTTGCAAGGTGCTATAATTGATAATTGAGTGATAAATTGTTGCGTACACTTTATACATGAAAAACCCTCCGCCATTGTTTTCTTCAATTTAATAGCTCGTTTGCTTACCGTTGCGAGCACAACGTTCTTGGAATTAATGTTTTCTTTGTAGTTTCTGCTCAGTCTATCGGCACCAGTAATAAGACTTTGAATGTAATCGCTTTGCCGAGATATAGGGTAAGTAGATTCACTTTTCCCTTATGGCAGCTGTATGAAAATCCTTTGTCTCTTCCTCTTTTTTCTCCTTGAAAATTTAGCGCGCCACATATCTGACATGGTAATGCCATCCCGCCAAGTGAATCCTTGGTAATGCTGCTGAATCCTTGAATTTGGTTGTGCGATTTTGTCAGTGTAATTTTCCACTAATTGTTCCAGCTCCGCGTATGAAGCTTCTGTTTGCACACCTTCCCGTACGTTGTCCCGCCGTGTGCGAACATCTTTCCGTATATTGCCCCACCGTGTCCTACCGCTATAAAACTTCTTCGTCGACTCGTTCATAGCATGTTTGAAAGAATATAAAGAGTCCGATCACAAAAAATTTTCGTCGTATTGTTCCTTTTCAAATAAAAAAAATGGGCTGAGCTTTAAACTAATTTGATATCTAATTTTTTTCTTGGTCTGTTTTCTATATAGGCTATTTTAAATCCCACACAGCTGATCAGATGTTTATTTGTTTACATTTTCGCTTCTGTCAAAACTTATTTTATTTTCTAATAATTCATTTTTTCGCACTTTTTTCAAGTTATATTGCCTAAATTAAAAATCAAAAGTTGCTTACTGGAATCTGCACATAGAGAGACGTGTTTTGATGAATAATATGTGGGGGTAAGTCTTAAAGTAAAAAAGCCTTATCGTTAGCAAAGTTTCCATGTAGCGTATTAGTAATATAGATTGCATAATTGCATATTTACTTGGTAATATTATGCAATAACAATATCAACGAACGATAGGCTTGTTCAGTAGTGTCCGGACAAAACTACAAACGGACAAAACAACAAATCTAAAAGAATGCGGACAAAACTACAAATATCCTTGGTCTGCTACCTGGGGAGGGTCAGTAGGTAATCCAAACAAAAATGTAGCGGACAAAACGACAAAGATTCGGTCAACCGATTTTGCTGACTTTAGCGATTCTTAAAGTAACACAGTTATAGCTCATATAGATAGATTGTCCTAGGTAGATTGTCCTCCGCCTATTTGTATGTTTGTAGTTTTATCCGGCATTCGTTCAGTCAAAACACTCAAGTGTAAATTATGAGATAACCGATGTTTAATTAAACAAGGAACACATTCGTAATATTTGAAGCTTAAAATGGAGTGTCTACATTAATGGAACTTGATCTTTAAAGGGCGATTTTTAATATTAGACGGATGAAAAACCATATGCCTGATAAACTTAAATACAGTTTAAGTCTGGTCACTCAGGGACAGACATTTTAAGCGCAACAATAGGGTCTAGTTTAAAATAAGAATTCTAAACAAATAGCGCAGAAAAAAACAATCAAAAGTTTAAGAGGAATAGTTTAGTTTAAAGCTAAATATTTACTACTAGCAAATTTAAATCAATTTAACAGGATGCAAGACACATTTTTATATCATGTTGGCTTTTATATTAGGCCTACATTCTCTATGATAACAGGCATAGGTATGATGAATATTAAAAATTAAAACCCGTTATATAGAATATATGCTTGGCATGCCTATATACATGCATGTTCTATATAAGTCACGGGCAGTGCCTTTTTTACCTATTGCTTTTTCAGTCACAGGGACTGTCTTACCATTACATATGGTTGAAAGGGCAAATACATAAATTTTATTCATAACAATTGAAATATCGACAGTAAATAACTGAGCTCGATAATAGTCTAAGTATAATTTGCCTATTTTTACAGATAACTTACAGGCCCACACAACATATAGCTTCAGAACCACAGCAGAGAGTTCATAATATATGTCAAGCTACTCTGTTTCAATTTACTTGAATGGTGGCCACAAAGCGCACTTTTTGCTGTCAACTACACAAAAGGTCAATGAAGAAGGTGAGTCAGCGGGCATACGGGCAGTAGGACGGTAGGACCTACGGGCACTAGACTACGGACAGTACGGGCAGTTCGGACCTACGGGCAGTACGGGCCAATGCAGGCACAATACGAGCTTTATATTTAGCACACCGATATCGGAAACGTTCAAACGTTGGGAAAGTAAAAATGTACATGTCAACATGCTAAAGGCCGACAACTTTGAAAAGAGCCTGCCCACAGTTGCATTTTTGACTGGCATTCTGAAACCTAAGGGAATTTTGTAAAACCGTTTAATAATGATCATTTGGGGGAGGGCCTAAGAGAAACCTAAATGCCAAATTTCAGGTTTATAGGTCTTGCGGTTATGGAAATAAGACCGAGAGATCGATTGGTAGAAGGCTCTTTTGTAAGTTGTCAACCTGTAGGACGGTTCCTAAATAATATTTTGATCCGAAAACTGTGTTAGTGTTAATGTAAATCAGTGGAGTCCTGCACATTTAAATTCAATGTAGTATACAGGCTTAGGTACTGATTTACAAATCGAAATAATTTCACTGCCATCCACACTGTTACATCGGTTGCAATAATTTGAACTTTTATATTTATCGATTCACTCACTGTGACATTTTGTGTAGCGTTCTTGCATCATCGGCGTAGGATATTTTTTCCTGAAGCATTTCTAACAATATAGCCTAATCTTAAACAGAGCCATTGTCAAACAACATGTAGGGAGTCTTTGCAGCAAACACACCTGGTAGACCTAAACCGAAAACCCAAACAAATTAAGGTAAATATAGTTGTGTCGTCGGTCCACTAGGTATACCGAGTTGATTTGGGGAACACACTTGCATAAAGAGGATAGGTCTAAACAATTTGAAGGCGATTCCATAAGTTTTAATGGCTAAGAAAACCAACTTGAATCACAGAATAAACATAACTGTCCCAGAATATAGCAGTTAGTTGATAATATTTTCAATATATATATATATCTGAATCTCAACGTAAAAACCCTGGCTTTCAAGTGACTTTCTAGTTTTTAAAGTAGGCCCTAATTTATTTAGCCTTAGCCCAGAGAAGCCTCGTTGGGGAAGTTGGCTGGCTGCAGAGGAAGAAACCTTTCAGGCACAAATAATTGAGCGGTGTCGGTGAGTCGGTGAGGTATCTTATCGTCAAACAGTTAGAAGAACGTCATACAAATTAAAATCCAATTTTATTTAGATTAAAACGTAAACATTCCCAGTGGCCTTCGCCTACAACCTTTACGGATCAGATAAAATTCAGACAAATCTTACCAGTGAAACGTACGTTCTTTTGTCCTCTTAAAGTACCCCATAATTCAATGAATTGTGCACTAAAAGCTGTGTGAGAAAAATGAAAATGTTGGGCCCTCTACAGTTATTAGAGAAATGCGACGCTTCAGAAGGAGGATTTAAAATATATTTTATGCTGTAGGGACATCATTAAAATACTTTGAGGATAATGTAACTGTTAAAATAAACATCAGGTACTCGCTCCTAAAAGATAATTCAAGTTCAAAATGCTGCAAGCAAAAACTACATTTTTGAATGTCATGTGAGGTAGGCCTAAAGCTTTGAAAGTATTATATTTTGATGGGAGTAAAATATAATTTATCGTAACAAGGTCATCATTAGCCGTCTTGCTATAACGTTTATTGTTTTGAAAAAGAAAATGAATTTAAGATTTAAGCCTTAAAATAATTTAAGGCTAAACATTGGAATGTTGTAACTTTGAAAGGAAACAATCTGTAGAACGGTATCAGGAAACATATCAGTAATGTTAGGTCTGTTCGACGAACTAAACATACAAACAACTCCTATGTGTACACGTTTAAACAACTTTACACTTTGGGGTTTACTTGCAAGCGTAGCAACAGCTACGCAAACCTGCCTATACACACCTCTATAGTTCAGACTGTTGTAAAATTTAACAATTTATACAGCTTTTAGTGCTGATTTTAATTTCGGAGAAAACCATTTTACCCCCGTTTTATGACATAATTTATGGAGTAAGCTAAAATACGCTATTCTTTTAAATTAAATTGAATGAACTTTATACCTCGTTTTCTCGACTTTTATCCCTCTATAATTTGAGGAGATCCTTTAATGAATGGCTTATTGTTAATCCTTTTTATACTATGCATAAATTCCTTAGATGTACACTTGATATACAATTTTAAGTAACCTACCAGCTGTAACTAATTCTCTCGCTGCAACACGTATTTAAGTTAGACTTTTGCCTATTTCTGTAACAAACAGGTAAAAGGCAATAAAGAGTGTTTTTATGTTATTCTAATGATACCTTCTAACTATTCGAAAATGCGACTGAGTCCACATACATCGCCTGCAGTCTAACTTCATGTCTGATAGGGGTAGTTTAATTTTAGCAGGGCTATCGAAATAAAACAAGTGTAAGTTTTTATTCACAAGAGATCCTTTAGTATTTTTGTTATATAGGCTAAAGCGGACCACTTTCAACGGTGTAGAGAAGCGCCGCCAATGAAACATTTTGATATTGGAGTTTATTAGTTAAATTCTCTTTATGAGAAGTTGAAAAGGTATTTTACCGCATGTAATCTGCTGTGGTTGCAAACAGGCCTCAACTGACGGAAACCTCAATCTGATGACGCCATCGGTTAAGGTCGAATAAGTAGTATAACTCACACCACGTCGCCACGCTAACAATCGAAACCCGTCAATGTGATACGGTATGTATTTCAGAAAGACAATTCTTACGATCGATTATACTTATGTTATTGTTTTACAGTTTCACGCTGTGTTATTATCATCAGACTAGCGTTCGGTAAACACGTTTCAGACTTTCAGATCTGAAAAGGCTTATACAAACAGAGGAAAAACACCTAGTAATTTGGTCGGTGCATCGTCGGCGCAACTGTGAGTCACCCCCGCCCTTTGGACCCCTGCGCTCCCCTGGGGCTGCGACCTGTGGATCAATGTGTGAAAGTAGTCCAGAGCTGACTGAGATTGTTCCCAACCTACGCCAAATTATGCCTAAAACGCGCTCCACGCGGTTTCATTTAGCGTCTTCAGTTTTAAAAATAAAAATTTAATACAAAATACTATTTCAAAGATGAAGAGCTGTAGAATATTTATTGCAAATCCAAAATCGTTCATGTTACCTTATTCTGAGGATACATCCCGCAGAGTTAGACCGACTTTAACTCCACGTATCTTTATCATGAGTGAGTACAAACGATTTTGGAGAAGCAATAAACACTCCAAAACCTTTCATCTTTACGGTGGTATATCCAAATATGTTGTATTTTAAGAATTGGAGACGCCAAATGACACCGCGTTTACCTTTGCACCTTGTTGCGCAGAAAAAATTACACAAATTTAACCTGGGCTCTTATTGCAGCAGTTCCAAACATCGCCGCTAGTGTCGCAGGAAAACGAAAACTGCCTTGGGTAGGGAACCAGGGAACCCTCTTAAAGTGACGGGTGGTCCTAGGTGACTCTCTGACAGGCTTCCACCGGTACAGTGGTCGACAATGGGTAGGGCCCACGGCCTACAGTAATTAGAAGCTGTCATTGTTTTGGTAAGACCATTTTATCGCTATCCAAATTGACTACCTTCCTGTTCACCTTGGATCCTCCTTGTATATCTGGGAACTTTACCAGCGGAGCTTGGATAACCTGTCACATCTGAGCCCTGGGGGGAGTTGTGTATCATTCTGGTCTGTCCAACTTGGCAGGAGATGAGGGACCCGTAACCGACAAATTTCGAGGTGTCCGCTAGTCTGGAGGGCAAAACGACCTGAATGAGACTATTTACAACAAGGAGATCTACCAGGTGGCCAGGTGGTGATCCTTGTCTGGGAGTGCTTGGTAGATCTCGAGTTAAAGGGTGAGTCGTCCCCAGAAGAGCCCAGAGGATGGGTTGTAAATGTCTCTCTTAGGAGTGAGGCTGACGGCTGCATCGCTTTTGCTCCACGGTTAAGGGTCATCTTGGAAACATCGCTTTTACTCCACGGGTCAGCAGGTAGATTTCGGAGCCGCCCGAAACGGGCGCACCGGAATTGCGCACTAAAATTCAGGTAGTCACCGGAATAGCGCACTTGGTCGAGAGACAGCCCCGGACACACACCGGTATTGCGCACTTATTCTTCCGAGAAAACCCTCGGTTAATTAAGCAAGTGTGAAAATTAATAATAACAAGTTCATCAACAAGCATTTATTAAACCTAATAGTGGGTAAATTTTTATTTCCAACACATTTTTGAAAATTTAGAAGGTCAATTTCATTTTGATTCAACTGATGAATTTTGTTTATAAGAGAGGCTCTTCTCTCACACGTTTTTCTTTTTGCTCTTAGGGGCATCGCAGGTGTTGAGCCGGGCATAAGTGTCTGTCTGCATACATTTAAGTTTGTTTTTAATACGTATATATTTGGATGGGGCGAAGGGCACTCCTTGTTGAATCGAGAGTGAAAACTCTCACATGAATTTGTTGTTCGCCACAATTCCCCGGGCACTGGTCGAAGGGAGTGGGTGGTATGGAAGGGTGCAAAGTACAAATTTTTGAAGCCCGTGATCATTGCCACATACAAGAGTGAAATGAGTCACACAATCCAGAGCTATTACGGTGGCCACTGAGGACTCAGGTACCTGTCGGGCCAAGTGCGCAATTCCGGCGCATGATGGAGAGCCCTTTTAGGGATTATAACTTGGTGCGCAATTCCGGTGCACCGCCCGAAACATCGCTTTTGCTCCACTAAAGAGGGGCCTGCGCTCCCTCTCCTCCACGCATTCTCTCCTTCGCTCACCTCCAGGTTCTTACTTTAAAAATGCTTCAAGTATACCTTGTATCTTAATACAAGGTGCACTAAGCAAGGTACAAGGTTGTATCTTAGTAAGGTACTTATACCTTACTTGAAAAAGGTTCTTACTTGAATATTACAACTTTTAATTTTTTTGCCTAATCGGAAACATTGAGATTTTTGAAAGAATGTTAAAAATTATACTGAGTTTGAATCAAGTGAAATGAGGTTATTTAAATGGCGTTTGCTTGATGCCCCTTCGAAAATTTACTCTTACGGCTCGAACGTGGTTTTCTGCTCCATGCTCATGGCTAAAAGCTTGATCTTGTGTTAAAAGGCTACCCTGTTTCTAATCGTGCTTCATTGGATAAAATAAATTAAAAATGGATAAGACATAGTAATACTAATAATAGTATTTTATTTTGTAAGCTATTAATTTTAAACAATATTGTTTACTTGTTACTGTTACAGCTTAAGTAGTTTAACATTCTTTCAATTATAAATATTTTCGTTTAGACAAAAAAAGCAATGTTGCATTTACGTTTAGATGCAGTACTCAAGAATGAACTTGGAGGTGAGCGAAAGAGAGAATTTGGGGGGGAGGAAGCGCAGGCCCCTCTGTCGTGGAGCAAAAGCGATGTTTCGGGAGGCTCTGAAATCTACCTGCTGACTCGTGGAGCAAAAGCGATGTTTCCAAAACGACCCTTAACCGTGGAGCAAAAGAGACACACGCAGGCTGGCTGGCTGACTGACCATACTGTATCATTTCTTCCCCATCCTGACAATCCTTTTCTTCCGTAAGCTGCACAATATCCCTAGGGAGATGCCTGGCTTGCTATGCTGGGGCTTGCATTCCTCTATAGTGTAAAGTCTAAGAGTTTAGGTGACGGGTTTAAAGCATTCGATCTGAAAATTGTGAACAAAAAATTAAATGAGATTCAAGACGCTTTTTAATGTCGCATTGATATAATAACAAGTCTACTGTAACATCTGTTATTTAATCACTGTACCGACTACTGACTGGAAAACGTCTACTCTCCACGATGACTCATATGATGGTCGAGGGAGGTTAAAAATGCAAAATTGCCGCGTTTATTGGCCTGGGTGCGCTGGTGGCGTGAGACCCCGAGATGCGGGCCCGGCCCCGACTGACCCTGTTTGACTTGTTGACCCGGGCCCCGCAATTGGGCCAACAGAAGGTTCCCGTTTGACTCCACTTGCGCACACGTGTCGGGCCAGCGCCGTAATTAAGGTTAATTTGTTTGCATTAGCCGGGTAGCGATGTTGTCATGAGGTGTGGGAATGCTGGCGCAGGCGAGCGTGCGTAAACAACCGAATGTTCGGTACGAGGTGACCGGTGGTCATCGATACACGATCAAAGTGTGAGGTTCGGATCGAGCACGACACTCGAAGAGGGCTGACAGTGGCGTCGACTCGTGTGTTGCTACAACGGCAGAGACGGACGAGGTCGCGATAATGGGTGAGAATCGAAAATGCGGCTCGAAGGACCAAATTCTAGACCACGAATGGTTGCCGGACTTTCGATAAACGAAGATGAAAACGTGTTTCGACCCGGAAGCTGAACTCAAAAACCCGAGGAAAAAAATGTTCATCGGGAGAAAATTTACTGGAAAGAAACGTTAAACGATGTATGCCGATTGCCTACCTACAACATAAGAAGCCGATTATACGCCAATCAAAACCCAGAACATTGATGAAAAACAATCGTGAATCAGCGAAACACGATCGATCCGGGGGCTCGGCGTGTTATTCTTGCTCGGTTTGCACGGGAGCCTACCTTTAATTCTGTTTGTTCGCGGGACTCAATTAAATACAGGTTTTGTACGTGGAGGGGGAGGGGAGCGGGCAGATGTGACGGCTCGGTTTCTACGTCACAGGAACTCAATGGGTGTTTACCGGCGCTCAATAGCACAATGAGGGCGCTACCCTTCAGCCCCGAGCTAGGGCCCGGGCGGCGGCGGCGGGCGCGTGGCGCGCACGTCATGGGAATACGCTGTGCGCGCGACAGCTCATGTCGTCCAAAGTTACAAACTCGTCTTACCGTATCTACGGCCACGGGAACATGACGAAAATACACCTTTGCAAAAGACCAGGTTTTAGCAAAAACCGGACATTTGATACATTTTTTTGAAAGCCGGGAGGACAGTCATTAAAAAGGAGGATATGTCCTCCCAAAAACGGACCTATGGTGATCCTGCAAGTAAGCGCGACAGCTCACGTCGGTTCGGTAGACTCCTCGAGCCGACAGAATAAATTTAAATATATCACGAGGTTTTATATCTATGTTGCTGATACTATCGTAACATAGATTAGTTTGATTAGTTTCATATTTGGTATTTTTTGCTTGGATGGTGTCGTAATGGGCAAACGTCGCTCGATCTCGAGAGAGAGAGTCATTAGAGAACTCACTGAATCGAGGCTGTTGCTTTCATCTCGCTTCAGTCGATGACTGACTTCGTAAAAAGATCTATAGCCCAATACCTACACTAAATACATGTTCAGGGGTGCCCACAGCATGTTTTGATGTCGCAAGTTGCGACATCAGACAAAATTTTGGGGGGATTAAAAAAACTAGGGAAAATGGGGGGAATTTTAAAAATATAGGCACATTTTTTATCTGTCTCGAAAATTTGTAATGGTCAAATAGCAATAATACGTTCAGGTTCAATTGTCAAAAGTTAGACGACACGACTGTTGTTGACGTGTTACCGTACTGTCGGTCGGGTCGGGCTGTGCTCATACTGGTAAAATATCCCATATCCTGTGCTTGCGTGGTGCAGTTATCGTAGTTTGCCGTTTCGCCGCTACGCCGCGCCGACGCTCCACTCCCGGCTCTCGCTTGTCAACGCCAATACCAATACCTACAGGCCGGGAACACACACGGCGTTTTTTAACGCGCGGTAAAAATGCCGCTTGCCCGTATTGCATTGATTTAAATTAACGCATTCACACGGGGCGGAAGAAATACCGCGCGATAATATTGCCGCTGGCGGTTTTGCCGTCGCTCAAAGGCGGATTTTTTTTCCGCTTTGTCATCACAGTGGTGTATGCAATTAAATTGGAGGGTACACATTTGGCGGATTTTTTACCGCCGCCATGGTCAGACGGCAAGACACTCTAAACATGGTACTGTGTTGATGACGTCAGGGGTTCTGTGATCAACATATGGTATTATGCATTTAGTGAACACCCACCGTCATCTCTCAAAATTAAAATGGTATCATGATTGGCGATATTTTTTCCGTGGCCTTTTTTTTACCGTCACGTTTGTACGTACTCCGATTTGTACGTACTCCGGTGGCGGAGACATTCACGCGATATTTTAACGCGCGGTAAAAATGCCGCTCGCCCGTATAGTGCACTTGATATAAATGGACGCGTTCACACAGGGCGGAAGAAATACCGCTCGAAAGCGGATTTTTTCCGCTTTATCATCACAGTGGTGTATGCAATTAAATGGGAGCGTACACATTTGGCGGATTTTTTACCGCCGCCATGGTCAGACGGCAAGACACTCTAAACATTGTATCATGTTCAGGAGTTCTGTGATCAGCATATGGTAAAAAGGATTAGGTGAACACCCACCGTCGTCTCTCAAAATTAAATGGTACCATGATTGGCGATAATTGTTGACTGGCCAAAGTCAATGCATCAATTAGAAGTCCAACCAACAACGGTTTATCGGAAAATCAAAAGTAAATTAAAGGAAAGAAAACCAAAAGGTCGTAATTGTAGGATCGATTACAGCGATCGCAATCCTCATATTGCAATCGGATATTATTCTTTCCCGCTCAACAAACCTGATTCCCACCGAGCCCCCAAGTTTGTTGAGGTCAGGTAGATGTGGGACAAAAAGAAAACTACAAAATCGCGGGCAGCAAGTACGGCGGGTGAGTGAGTGCGCTGTGAGCGAAATTACTGTTTGTTGTTTTGGGTAGTTAATCAAATATATCATCATATGGTATGGTAAACACAAATTTACACGTAAAAGGCCCTGAGAAACGTAAACAAAGCTTTGACAGTTCTACAGAAAACATTTCATTCAGTCATTTCAGCTGATGTTTAGCAATTTTATGAGTTTACAGTTTTTGCCGCCCGCCGTATTTCGTGCTCTCTACACCCGTATTCTAGTCCCATCCTATTAGCTACTAGCCAGCCAGACCTCAAGTTGTGTGCATTTCCTAGTTTTCCTAGTTTTTTTTCATTCTAACCTAGAGCTTAACGTGATGAACCTAGAACATACGTAACGTGGGTGATTTAGATCTTAAAGCATTACGCATAAATGTTCAATATATTTGTGATGGACTGCAACCCACCACTGATATTATGTAGGTGCCTCTTAAATCTCAAAGGGCTGCCAAACCTCTGTTTACTCTACACAATTCTTCTGACTCTTCCAGTGACGAGCTATTCAGCAGAGAGGACAATGAGCAGGTTGAAAATCGTGAAAAATCGTCTTCGAAGCAGCTTAGGTGACGAGTGACTCTCTAGCCTGATGATTCTGTGTTGTGAAAGTGACACTTTAAAAGAAATCACCAATGAGGAAATACTGAATCTGTTTGCTTTATCAACAGACCACAGAAAAAAACTACTGTTCAGAAAATGATATGTAATGTAAATATTTACATATATAAATATGTTACAATATCACCCATAGCCATATGTTGTTTTAATCTCCAAGATATTACTTTATTTTATAGTCTGCACATGTGCAAATGACCAACATAGTGGGGTTAGCTTTTTGCCTCACCCAACCATACTAGAAGTATACAGCATCTAAAATTACAAATGCTTTATTGTTCCACTTGGTTACGAGGGTAAAATATCTCTCATACTATCCAAAGAATTTAAGTAGGCCTAGGTATCGACGCCAAGTTTTGGGGGGGATTTTGCGACATGGACCATGGGGGGATGGGCACCCCTGTACATGTTTGTACTGTATATATTGCAATGAAAAATGTCATTCATTGTGTTCGATGAGGATTAAAAATAAATCCCGAAGATAACGATCCCTGCAATTACATTCCTATAGTTTCTGAACGCAAAACAAAAAACGTCCTCGAAATAAAGCGAAACTGCTATAATCTTCCGACCCGGCCGGAAGGGAAGGACCGGCGAAAGAAAACCGTTTCTATGGAAACGGAATGTTATTAATTCACAAGACCCAATCAGCCGTTCAATATGTTTACTTTTCTCGTGCAATAACTGGAATGCGATTTTAAGAATAAGGCAATATGCACACATCTGCTCCCGGCCGTGGGGTGGGGGGAGGGGGAGGGGGACTGTGTCGGGCATCGACTTTTACTCTGCCCTAATGTGGCTCGAGAATTAATGTCACCCACTTGCCGGGCTGGACCTCTTTTCCGCCCTTCGATTAAAAGTATCAGTTACGATAATGTCGTTCGAGTGATTTTCAATTACATCGATAAGGTAGTGATGTCAATCGGTTATTTTAGTTCTTGGATACGGTAATTTGATCGTATACTCGTGCATATACAATACTGTTACTGAGTAGGTTTTCATTTAATCGGATGTGATAATTAGATATTGGGGGTTTTCTAATTACTCGTGGTAGTGCTGGCTTCGGTTATTATAATTGATTAATAAAAGTTATAAATCAGAAGTCTAAGTAAAACTTATTGCCCGCCGACTTGACGAGTCTCTTAAGTGATCTTCAGGCGGACTGACAAAAATAATCAATCTAAAGTCGGTTGAGGTGATTTCCGTGCGTTTACTTTACACTCTTCATAACTAGCGTATGTAGCAAGTAGCTGAAGATGGCAACTAGCCGAAACCTAGGTCCAACACGTTCCAACGGACAGTGTGTATGACGGACTACGCTAATTATGAAGAGTGAAAAAATAATCAATATTAATACTAACTAAAATAACTGCGAACAATGAACATATTATTTTGAACAGAGTATTAGGGTATACATGAAGCGAAATATAACGAATTCCTCCAATATTACGCTATAAACTTGAAACTATTTAGTCATCTACGTTACAAATTGTCAGTTTTTTAATATCACAAGTCTAACTCTGATAAAAATCGATACCACTCATAAAATCGAGTGAAACTTATAAGCTACCGGTAGTCGATTTTTACGTAAAAACCCAAGAATAAAACGCTTCCGGATGAAATGTCGGTGCAAGACGGGAGCAAAGCTTCCAGTAAAACACAATATAAAGATTCAGAGAGGATCTTAAAACACGCTGTCGAGACGAGCAAGACAAATGAAGGTGGAATAATTTGTCAATTGCCTTCTGGCTTCTGCAGCGAGATCAATGGTCGGCAAACATTATAGGGTACGCCGTGCGCCTACATATATCTTTATAATTTGTTTAGAGCGATTTATAGTCGTGCTTCGAAAAAACTAGCCTGCACCTTTTCTTAAACGAGATATAGATTTATTATTCGCACGCATTGCGGAGAAAGGCTCCTGCTGTGCTCGGGAGGGGGTGACATGTTTTAGGTTTGTGTTATATTATTATTATATTTTAGGGTTATTTAAATACACAAAAAATAAATATGAAGTACCTGAAGAATAAATAGTTTTCTATTTAAATAAAGAATAATGGTTTAAACATCTTAGAAAAATGGTATATCGAATAATTTATATCGGACATGGATAATTTTCTAAAGAACAAAACAAATACTTTTGTAATTGCAAAACACAGATAAAAAATTAAAAATCGTGTTACTTTTCCTAGAAATATTTTTCCCAACAAAAACATGTAGGCTAACTTACAAGAATAATACCCTTTAAAAATGGACGTCCTTCAAATCGTAAGCGGGCTGTTCTAATTACTAAGGAATTAAGATTTTAAATCAATAGAGCTTCGGTTTAGGGGAAATTATAATAGACCGAGTCCGAACGATAAGTGAAATCATCGGCCATAAATTCGATCAGGTTTCGGTCCAACAAATTATCCCACTGACAGTTTTTCCACCACGCGGCGATTCGACAGACAGACGAGCACGGATCGCGAGATCGGATTATAGTGTAATAGCGTTCCTGGGCCAGTAGGCGCGATATTAATATCGATAGTTAGGCCCTATGAGACGGTGCTTTTATTAAACGGCGCAAAACAAATGGGCGAACGGGCAACAAATGGGCAGAGGGATTAGCCCTTCGCAATTAGAATGGGAATACGAGTGTGAAATGGTGAAATGGCTCGGCGACCAGGAGGCGAGGTGGGCGAGTTAAAATCAGACGTAAACACTCCAGTGCGAAATAGATCATTGTCATTCGGGTGGAAAACATCGGAGGGATCGAGAGATACATTATTTTTCACAGATATAATTAAGATTAAGGTACGGCATTATTCTGTGGGGGTCTACGTCACAGTAAATTTCTTACGTGTTTTTAGATTGCAGAAAAGAGCTGTATCCGCATTATGTCTGGAGTGTGTGGAAGATCACCTTGTCGAAATATTTTAAATCTCTTAAAATGCTAACGCTACCTTTAATTTATATTTTCTAAATTTTACAAAACTATAAGTTTAAATCAATGACAGGAACGACCGGTGCAGATATTCAGAATTATAACACAAGGGAAAGGCACAGTCACAGGCAAACTCTACATCGATTAGAATTAGCCGCAACACTACCCCAAAATATTGTGCATAATTTATTTAACAAATTACCTGAAAATATAAAATAAGTAAACTAGACTAAAAATTAAAAAATTCTCTTAAAGAAGCACGTTTTGGAGCGTGTATGATACTCTGTAGATGAATTCTGGGAATAAGCCAATGTTACGCATCGAAGAAATAAATGCCTGTAATAAAATAGTTACATATACAACTTTAATTTTAAGTTTGACGTTTGTAATGCAATTGTACAATTGTCTTACTACAATAAAGTACTTCGAGTTTGACTTTGAAATCGGTTACAGTGCTTGTCAAAATCATTTACATCGGCAGTAACATAACGATCTACCGGGTTAATATATCATGACGATTAAAACCGCGAAACTAAATGTCCTGAACAATTCGTAAAGAGTTCTTGCTGTTTTTACTGGATGAAAATGGAAAATGAAAAGTCTTAAGTTACATTATTTAATATAATTTCCGAATTGAATGGATTTGATGACTAGTCTCTCATCAGGTAGGATGTTCAGCGTTGTAACCGGACAAAACTGTGCGGTGCTCGTCGTGCATTTCTAATAAAAAATGCATGTTACAGGTCTCGACAATAAATGACGTCAGACATTAGGCCTAACATTAGTCTTATGTGCCAGGTAATTTGGCACGACCTGCAAATAAACGGATGATTACTATTTTTGTTGTTGCTGTTTATAAAAAATATATTACTATTAAAACTCTATTTTTTTTGTAAAATGCAGTAGAGCGCCGATCATCCGAACGTCCGTCATCCGAACCGTCGGCGTCGGTTAACCGAACGCCGTAATAATTCATATTTTGAACATGATTCTCAAGCAATTCAAATTCGCGCGCCAAAAACGTGTCAGGGCTAAAGCAAAAACAAATTTTGGACTTTTTCTCTAAACAAAAAGTATACAGTGTACTGTATCTATGTATGATAAATTGTTCTTTAAAAATTTATACCCATGTATTCTGATCGATTTCATAATAAAATTACGTGAATAATGTTTTTTTGGTAATTTTTTAGCCTTTTTACTAGTGATAAATTACGTTAAATATATAATTTTAAATGTTGTCTTTTCATGGTCGATTATCCGAATATTCAGTTATCCGAACATCCCTTGTCCCCAATTAGTTCGGATAATCTGCGCTCTACTGTATGATGTAATATTTCGCACGTAACTCGCCCTTTAAGTAAGGTGACCAGATTTTGGAGCAGCCAAAACGGGACGCCAACCTCCGGGGGGGGGGGGTACCCCCACAAATAGAGGGGGTCCGGGGGCCCTCCCCCGCAATTTTTGAAAGATTAGGAGCATGTTGGTGCGTTTTTAGGCTCTTTCAGATTGAAAATATGTTCTAGACTCTAGTTAATCTTTCCCATTAATTTTAAGTTAGGGAACTACAAAAGAACCGACAAAATTTATTTAAGAGTTTTTTTACACTAAAACGTATTTACATACCCCCCACTAAGAGAGAGGGGTCCTCAGACCCTCCTCCCCCGGAAACTTTTTAAAAATTAGGAGTATTTTAGTGGATTTTTAGACACTTCCAGATTGAAAATATCTGCCAGACTCTAGTTCATCTTAACCATTAATTTTGAGTTCCTAAGTATCTATAAAAGAACAAAAAGATCTTTAAGAATTTTTTTACATTAAAACGTATTTTGTTAAGTATTTTTCTTACCAATAACGCCAAAACGGGACAAATGGGCGTCCCGAGAGAGTTCGTCGAGACAACATGAAACGTCGATAAAAACGGGACTGTCCCGTTCAAAACGGGACGTCTGGTCACCCATAACTTATAAGAACTTAAAAGTTCTTTAAGTTTCGACGTCGCATATAAATCGCGCTCGCCCCCTTCTCGTACGCGGGAACTATCACGCTCACCCGGAAAAACAGTACTTACCGCGCTAGTAGCGTAATATAGCCTACGAATAAAACTACTAAAAATGTGGATGAACTGACTAAAAACGCAAACCGGATGCGGAGCAAGGGTATAACGGTCCTAATCTCGGTCTTGTGGCATTGTCGATGTGTCATTCACCGAATAGAGGCTCCCGAATCGAGTGGGTTAGCGGAAATGACAATGAGTGATTCACAGGTTATACAACTTCCGGTGTCGTTACCCGGTTGATGGAGACGTTTATTACAATGGCACCTATCGTATCGATAACGTTATCGAACGACCGTTTGTAGACCGTCTAGGAACCCTCGGAGATATAGCGATAGTGGTCGTGATTAAGATATGATACATTAGGATATTCCTTAATGACGGGATTTTATGGCAGGAATCCGGGGTTCTAAATTAAATCGCGGACAAGTGGGGGAATCAAGATTATAGTAGAAATAAAAGTGCAGAATAAGTAGGGAAAGTAAACGAATCGAATGGTACTTTCATGCAATTTTGTGAACTTTCTTTCAATGAAAAATACTCAGTTTATTTTATGAAAAAACTAACAAACTATAAACTGAAATTCAACAACTGTGGTCTTGTGTGTTACCCAGCTTCAAATAAAAAATATCAGTTAGTAAACCTTTTAAATTAAAATGCAGTGTAATTCTATTCTACACGTGCTCGAGATATTTTGACGTTTGTTCTCGCTAACCTGAAATCCCCCACATCTCCCCTTTTACCGATGAGTCTGATTCGATCCTAATAATCGAATACCACAAGAATCTCTAATCCTCGAAAAATTGAAAAATACTTTGTAACTACTTTTTACTAATCACAATCCACCAGAGCTAGAGCCTAGACTTCAGCGAGATCGTTTCAAGAAGAATTCTAAGAGTCATCATCGCGAAAATCGTCGGAAAACAAGGTTTCGTAGTACTTTGTTTCGTACGCCACTTTTAACAGATTTTCATGAAATTGCCTTTAAATATTCAGGAAGAGTGCCTCCATGTCTCAATACCCTCCAAACTATCATAAAATGCAATTCATCGTAAAAAGTTTTTACGAAAAAACTTCTTGATTTATAAGTGATTAAAAAAATGACAAGGTGAAAATTGAAGTTTCAAGGTTGTAGAAACGCGCAGCAAGGTTTCAATTTTATAAAATAGTTCGACCTATTAAGCACTTATTAATTGAATTGACAGGAACAGGGTTTCATGATGTTTGTGTGCCTCCGGATTACCGTGAATTATAAATTGGTTTAAATACCTGTTCCTGGTAATCCTTTTGTTGCAGGACGCATCTAGTTTCTCCTTAACATCATCGGGCGTCAGACAGGGATGAAATGGTATCTTCATAGAAGATCGTCACGTTGCATACTCGCGTTAAAAGTACAAATAAATATACCTCCGTTGCAGCAGACCTGCATACTCAGCGAATTTGAAATGCAAAACAACATATTTCAATCCAAAATAGCGAGATTTGACATGTTTTTGTAAGCTCAATAAGAATAACATGGGGAATGAGTATGCAGGTTTGCTGCTACAGGTATATTAAAACTGGGTGGTTTTAATTCAATATTTAGTAGATCTGAACTAGAAGAAGCCATTTACCAAGTTTTATTAAGATTTGCTGAGAAATAACCGAGATATAGAATTTTACTTTTTCCCATAAGGTTAACATTGGGACAACGTACTGTGTTTACCACTTTCAATATCTCGGTAACCTATGGACATAGAACAGTGATTCAAAAAACGAAATTGTTTTTTTCGAGCTGAATTCAATGGTGCTAACAAAAATCGGATTATCTCCATTTTTCTATGTAAAAAACTCAAAAAAACCATTTTTTGGGGGTTTATCCCCCCTACTCCTCCTCCCGATGGTCCGATCGGGCTGGTTTTCGAACTCATCCGAACAATAACTACTTTACACGTCTGTGCCAAATTTCATTCCAATCGGACCATTTTTGCGAGCGCTATCGTGCTTACAGACACACACACACACACACACACACACACACACACACACACACACACACACACACACACACACACACACATATATATATATATATATCTAGAAATTTGAAAGAATAGTGTTTTTTGACTTCTGGGGGCACCAAAATGAAAAGTTATAGTGGTTCCGGGCTTATGTCTTAGCATGAGACCTACGGTAATAGCTTCTTCCCTATAGGGGAAATTCGCTAAAATGTACTTTTATGTGTTAGTGTACATAAATGTCTGTGTTATGTGTTTATTCGTCTGTGTTAGTGTTTTTGTTAAAGTTTTAAATGTACTTTTAACGCGAGTATGCAACGTGACGATATTCTATGTAGATACCATTTCATCCCTGTCTGACGCCCGATGATGCCTTAATGTTGCCAATTTATAAATCTGACTGTACGTAAGAAATTCTTATGTGGGTGATGAAGACTCTTGAGGAGGCTCGAAGGAGAACACTCGGAACGTTCCCAAGAGCGAGCACGGTTCATGAATCAAATCAAGATAAAAGTAATTAAGCAATTCGCCACAGGGGCTCTCGGAATATTTTTCCCATCCGCAAACGGGTAACCGAATTAAATCCAGCACTTAACGAGCCCACTTGTGTACCGGCGGGATTAAACCCCCAATCATGGCGTTATCTTTCGTCGAAAAGAAACTTTCCTTCCGAGATGGGGTTGTTTAATTGATAATAATTCTCGTTACGACTACATAAACAGTCATGAATAGCATCGGAAATTTGATTTTAAAGTAAGTGGATCTTATGGGGAGTTCGGGCTTTCCTACCTGCTTCGCTTGTCAGGCGAATGTTCATTTGTCCGGGGTAGTTTCTAATGATGAATTAATTTATTTTAAGTTGATTTTTGGCTAACGAGAAAAATATATGAAACGAAACAGTAGCCTAAGCGATATAAATTGAACATTTTAGTTTTATTATGAATTCAATTGAATTTAATTTTATTATTATAGCAACTTAGGCTAGATCTTTTGTGGCATCTTTTGGTATCATTCAAATCGCTGTATTATAGCATCCGACGAACGCTACGGACACCGAGGTGACCGCTCGGGCCCCGGGTGCGCACTTAGTTGCCTACTAGGACTAAATATATTCTCTCTTTCAAAGGCCTTTTCGAACGGAGGTTTTCAGCGATCATTCGAGCACAGTTGATCAAGAAAATAAACTTCATCCTTGCAGGAGAAAGAGGCATCACAAAAGTGTTTGTGGGCCATGCCTCTTTTCTTCCCTGTCGGCAGACCACGTTTATAACCAGGGTGTCTACAATATAAAATGTAGTAAAAAGGTGTCATTTTGGCGATCTGACGATATTTCTTGGCGTGGTGTTGTCTTATGGAAAATATTATTGTAAATCAATAAAAAAAATAATCTAAAGCGATTTGGTCATAATCTTATTCACCAATAAATGTATCTCTAGATTTCTCGAAAACTAGTTAGTAACATATATACAGTAATGATACCAAAATTCGTGTTTATACGAGGTACATCTGTAACATCCCAAAACTCAAATAAAAATTTTAAAACCACGATATTAATGATATTTATTCCAAGAATATAGTACATAGGTTTTATAATTTTTTCATAGGAATAAACTGGCCACTATTTCCAGTTGGGTGACCAGGAAATGTGTTTAAACTACACCTGTGGTTGGTTGGTGTTGTAGTTTAAACACAAGAAAAGAAAGGAAAAGCAAAAAAATACAAATCATAAATACGAATCCTTCGCTATCATGTACTTTAAAAATACTGGAAATGTTTTAGACAATTTCAAACAATAACGTTACGATTATTATTATAATAATCTTTAAAAATTTGAGATTCTTCAGGTTAAAGGATGTAGACTTTTGGGGGACTCGAAGAACCTTTTCCAAAAGAGGACTTTTGGAGAGCTCGGAGGATTCGAAGGTCCGATAGACACCCTATAAACGAACGAACGATCGATAGTTAATTTTTTAAAATCTTCGCTAGACCATCTGTTGTTCGCCCACTATTCCCCGTCAAGCGATTGAAGGACCTTCAGGTCAAAAGGAGGACTTTTGAAGGACCCTTATCAAAAAGAGAACTTTGGAGGATTCGGAGGACCGGTAGACATCCTAAAAACGAACGATCGATAGTTCGGTTTTTGAAAATCTCCGATCGATCATCGGCTATTCGGCCATTATTCACCGTCGAGCAAGCGAGTGAGCGCTAGGTAAATAAGGTGAGTCACCCGCAGCCCGGGCCCGGGGGCGTTAATCCATTCAATGGCAAATGCGATTTTTACCGAGCGAGGCGAACAATGGTCGTCGGAGGGGCGAGCGGGTCAATATCTGCAGTGAGTACGACTGTAGAGACCTCTCGAAAGGTCGCCAGCTGTCGCTGTGGGCGCAGGTACGGGGCTCCCGAGGGACGGGCTTATCGAATTTGGGGGATGAGATGACGCGACAACTCCCGTCACTCCGATATTATCGTCGGTGAAATATTAACCAGCGGGGTAACGAGGGGCCGCACTACTGCTCTCGAGGCCGAAGACGATAAGAAAGTAGTTCTTCGCCGGCAAACGAATGTAGAGCTCGTTTCCAAACAGGCCTGCACATTTTTCAAAACGGGGATTAATTTGATCTCCGAATGCACTGCCACTTTCTCATGGAATTTGTTTTTTCCAAACAAATTTCATCATCACAAAACGTGTGTTCGAGTATCGGTGGTTTCTCAAAAGTATAGACCTTAGTCCGGTGTAATTTCATTAAATTAAATTAGAATTAGATTGAATTAGATTTCAATCATTAGAATTTTTTTATAATATAGCCTGTCGAAGGTTATTTTCCAGATAAGTCTAAGTCCCTTAAATAGTCAATATAAAAAAGAAAAAAAAATTGAATTAATAAAGTAAGTAAATTCACGATTTTTACTCTAATGTACATCAGAATATAAACTAAAGAATTTATACTATTGGTTTATAATTGTGTTGTATCGAAGAATAGTTTCAGTAAAAAAGGCTTAATCCTGAAAAAGATCATACTTTTACTATGGCCGATTTGGAAACGAACTCTTCAAATATGGAACGATCGATGGTCCTTTGAAACGAATCGACGAAATGGCGGACGAAAATTTATAAAATCCGCAAACAATTATCAGAGTAAGGGAACCCCGTTAATGCCTTGTAAAACAAAAACAAGGAGATAAGAATTTAGGCCTAATGCACTCAGTTATTACATGAGAAAACTGGGTCCTGAAACTGTGATACCTCCTCTAATTTTTATTACGAAATAAAGATACTATTAACATTAATCCACAAATCACGTCTCTAGTGCACCTCTTAAGAGTCTGCAGTACCTCCCGCCATATTGGGTTTTAGCCCCATAAGAACAATGATAATTACCTAAAAACATGCATGGCTTTGAACAACAATTACTCGATTACCTTCATTTCATGAAACTGATTTTTGAATTAAGTTTTTATCATTAATATTTAGCAGTAAACTGCGAAGAAAAATGTTCTACATATGTTTAATTTAGTGCTGAAATTGTTTATGCAAAATGATCATTTGGATACGCGTATTTGTTAATTGTTGAAAATCTATTGCAAATTTTAAAATTTGATCCCACTGCTCTCTTTATATTGAAATTACCTTTAAATTGACACCTAATTTGTAATTTTCGAACGAAAAATAAAGGTGTAGCAAGAAATTAACCTTGTTCTTATTAGACAAAATTCCTTAAAGATAGCATGTGCACCCTACTACATAGTCATTAACGCATAAATTACATGCACATTCAACCGAAGGATGACTTATCGAAATATTCTTTTAACACGAGATCGCCACTTGAGTCCGGAGGGAGTAGAGGATGGGGGTATAGGGGCACTGGGGCAGGTCGGGGCAGGTATAGAGTGACACCACCAGTCATGCGATCCCGCCGCGTGCCGTGGGCGAGGCACCCACCTGCAAAGCTTCAAGGCGCCCCTGGGGTATAATATTTTGATTTCATAATACATCAAAGACTTTTCAGAAATTTCAACAAATAGTTGAAGGTACAGTATTAAAAACTTCTTTATCGGTACAAAAAAAGAAAAATCTGACCATGCATAATACAAGCATATATTTTCTTGTAAGTAAGCGCAATTTATTGTTTGCAAGGAAATAAACCGAATTACTTGTCAGTTTAAAGATTGCTACAGTCATTTAAAAAATGAAAAGCCTAATCGTGTACAAAAACGAAAACCAAAATAAAAGATACCTGACAAATTTAAAAACAACTGCCATTCGAGAATCAGTAAAATTTGTTAAGATAATAATTACTTTTGTAAACTTTGTGATGAGAATATTACCTAATAATAGGTAATAACAATACCTAATATTATAGGTAAACATTAACTCATTTTTATTAAAAAAGTGTGTGGCTAAATTGCTGTTGTTAGCTTTTTTTAGTGTTGTATTGTTTATACTTATAAATAATATATTAATTGTTCGGTTTCATTTTTAAATAAGACTATTTGCCGCTTTATTGAACACCAGCTTGTATTAAATGAACTATTTTTTGCGTTACTTGCACGGAAACATAAATAGGCTAATTGATAGGCTAATTGATAACTTCGATTACAATTAAATGCTGTTTCATATACTGTACGTTCAAAAAGTTCCTATACTGAAAACGTTCACTATCGAATAACTTACAGCAAACAGTAGTTTAACTTCTTATAAACATTCGTTAAAAATTCACTCAGTGAAAACTTGTATTCCTTCCCACTCGGCGGGTTGTAAAACTTGCCGAAAACATCCCCAATCCATTCGAGGCCCGACACAAGTTTCTGAAGAAAGGACTGGGCAGATATCTTCCCCAAACTAGGCCTTCATCAAATTTAGGCTCATAACAGAATGCCGTACGGCTCGTCCGGCATTCATATGGTAATGGATATATCCATAACATTCGCAATAAGAAAGTCAAAACAGCCTGGACCCTCCCCCTGTGAGTCAGCAATCGAGTTTCTCCGACCTGAGGTAGGGGCCGTGCGAAAGGGCCAAGTCGGGTGGGGGAGGTACGAGTCACTATCTGGAAAATAAACTTTTTTCTGCTATTTTAGGTAAAGACGTATTTTTAAAATACATCAGTTATTCCAAAGCTATAGGTGATTTTTGTGACAAAATCGTCTTACAATATTAAAAAATTAAGATTGGGGTTCCCTATACTTAGGAATTGATATTAAAAATAAACAATGTATCGTACTCGCACGGCATTAGAAATACGAAAAATTATTTGTAGTAGGCTATATACTTTAATGTTTGAACCAAAACTGTTTTTAATCTTAAATCAAAAGTACGATTTAAAGAGTTATAAATGTTAACGAATTAAAGCGAACTTTAATACAGTTCACCTATTTATAGTTAGCAACGTATAGGAAAGAAATAAGTTAGCATACATTTTCAATGACATTACAGTTGTGACCCGAACATAATTTTAAATCTTAGTTCTTGGATAAAAATTGTAATGGATGTTACGTTTAAAGCCTAAATGTGTAGAAAGTTGTTTTAAAGTAATTAAAAATACCGAATTATATATTTATAGTCTTAAAAAAACACTAAAGATATTATAGAATAAAATCTGAGTACAGAAAATGTTTCCACATTTATTGAATAAATAATTTCCGAACTCGTAAACAACCAATTAAATGTTCAAATATTCACAATCGCTATTAACATATAGTTCACTCGTTTATGTAATAAGTCGGATTTTCATACATGTAAAAATAATGAAAAGCTCGATTATAATACAAAGTGCACACGGGTCAGTAAAAATAATAGTTCAATTCCGTCGTTCAAGAATACACTAATCGGCGCAACAACGCAAACAACGATACATAACGGCGCATTATGGCAATATAGGGGCAGGTCTATAGTGCGGGTTGCGTTTCGCGCGCGCGGCAGGGGCATCTACACGTACAGTCCTGCATCCCGCTCTTGTATATAGGATAATACGTCCACCCTCTCGGCCGACGTCGGAAGTGGCAGGACCTCATTATCCTACCGGAAGTGGCAACAACGACCTACAATGACCAAGGTACGCCTAATGACCTTACGAGTGTAGAGGATCAGGAAGTGGAAACGCCAGAGGGAGTTAGGGGCGACTTTTACGTTTAAAGGGATCCATCTATAGACTGAAATGGAATATTCTTTTTAATGTTGGAAATGTATTAAACTCAAATAATTTTTATCGGCAAATGTATTTAAAAATCATGAATATGAAAGTATCGGGCTGTGACCATATAAAGCCACGCGATGTGAAGTTCCCATTTTAAATCTTGCCACAAAGGACGCATTGTTTGTGACCCTGGACCGGTCACTAGTAAAATAGATCCGTCCATAAATCAGATATTTAGCCTTGAATGGATCGTTGTTCGGGAGAATTTACAAGTTTTTCCATTCTTGAAGATGACATGCGATGGAATCTCATTAAAGCAATTAATTGTAACAATTTAGATTTATTTACCAAATATAAGAATTGCACCTAGTTACCTTTGATCCGCGCAAAAAGAGAGTTTTTATAAAAATTGTCATTTTGAGCCCAGTGTCTCTTTTCAAAATGACAACAGTAGATCTGTTAAAACAACGTTGAATGTTCAATGTTATATAAATAATTAAATACTCACCTTAACAGTTTCCAATTAATTTTTAACTTCTTTCTAACTTAGCAAACCTAGGTCTGTGTTTTAGTGACAGTCGTTTATGAAGATTTAATAAAGTTATTATGATCGATGCACCTGATTGAAACATAAAAAGCGGATTGAAAAATTGTCTAATTTCAAGCTATCAAAAATCATATGAGGATAAGGGTAATATATTTAACTAGACGTAATATCAAGCAAATTTATCTAAAACGCGTAACAATATATAACCAACTTCACAAATCATTAAGTCACAAGTTAGACTAAACGATCTTTAAAAATTGCCGACGATCAAGCTTGTAATAAGAGAAATAAATGTTTATTTTCACAATGAGCTACCAATATTTCTTAGTTAAAGTTTGAAATTGTCACCGCACTATATTACATCAACAAACAACATCACAACCTTTGTTGATGTTCATTAGCAATTTTCTGTAAGCGAAGCACAATGAAATATCACGGAAGTAAATTTCACTTGGCCAAAAAATGTACGTTAGAATTATTAAATGTATTCCTAGTTTGATCGTTTTAAAAGGGGCATTGTCTGTAATTAAATTGCCAAACACTTTACCTAATAGTGGGAAAGTGAGATTGTTTTACTGCACATTGTAACAGTTAGCTATATGATATTTACGACAGCATATCTATTTTACATCTTGTATCCCTCTTATTTAAACCAAGTTAAATTTTTTGAATGTAAATTCGTTTTCCGTACCGCACCTATATATATTTTGGTATAAAAGGATGCAAATAAAACATTAAAAGTATCTAAATAAAATCAAATCTACGTCGATTATAATGCAATTTTATTTAAAAATTATAATTTCTAATATAACAATCAAACATCCCTCAATTTATTACCTTGAATAATAATTTTGCATGTTTACGTACGGTATCGTTATTTCATATCTTTAAGGTATCCCTGGTAATAAGTTAATCGGATAAATATAGAAGTTTTAAAAGGTTTTCGATCCCCTATCAATATTAGAATGTATATAACCTCAAGAAAAACTTATCACGATTATGTTTTTAAACTACGGAGTTGCGAGTGATATTTTATTTATTCGTTACTAACCAGCATGTAATAATCATCACGGTACTCTGTGTTAGAACATATATTGAGAGGGTTGGTTTGGATCTTAAATAATACACAAAAGTAATATTCAATTCCAAAATTGTAATTTTTAATTACTAACACTAATGTAAATAATAGTTACTTAAAAAACAATGTAAATTTTTACAGAATAATCGCAGTTTTATTCAAATTTAATCAAGTTGAGCTTTGTTTATAAACTTATAAAGGACGATGAAAAATAATATTGTTATATTACTGTAAATTATTTTAATGTATTGTTTAAAACTTTTATAGACTACATCGGCAATACGTCAGTTATAAAGTTTTAGTTTTTTTGTCAATCTAAAATATGAGACACATTATAAATTTAAAAAATAGTATTCCCCGATTTATTCATTAGTTGCGAACATAGTAAAAGTAAATTAAATAAACCACCGAAAGTAAACAGACGCTCGAGTAACTGCCACTTACCGAAGAAATAAAAGGGGACCAAGAACACTTCCTCGAAGTAGACTAAGGCTAGTATGTTATCGTATACAACTCACAGTGGAATCCTGTCCAAACATTCGCCAGCGACCAGAGTTTGAAGGAAAATGTGTCCAGGCCTGTAGGGGCGTACATCCCTTCCGCACGAGCTACCATGGCATACTGTCGAGTGCGGGGAGATCCCCCGAGTCGACCCGCCTCCGAGCCGACCCGAGCGGCTCCGAAACCCACCGAACACCCCCGATCTTGTCCCCGCCTACTCCCGTGTTTTTGGTGCGGAACAGGTGCTTCTAAAGATGTCCCCGCCTTTGAAAATTTTTTACAACTCGTAGCGGTGGCGTAGCTCTATTTTCTTGCGCAGTTTTTGAGCACTTTGTGACGGGGTGTTTCTTTTCACACTCTTGCTGATTTGTTAAAAGACTAGCTAACACAGTAGGTCAAAAATTTTATTGATTACGCGTATATAAGCGATGATAAATAAATTAATTGTTATTTTAAGGTCCAAATAATTTTGCCAGTCGTTCCATATTGTCAGAGCATCAACGTACATTTCAGTCAGTTTCAATCGCTTAGCAATAATAATAACCCCAATGGTCTAATTATAAATTAAAATACTATACAGCAGGTTTGTAAATAAAAATAGAGAGGACTCACTCATGAATTCAACACTCCATTAAAGCTGTTTTAAAGCGTTTTCAAATTTGGGCCATTGAGGGGTGAGAGTGAGTCACCGTCATATTTCGGCGCCGGTAGACGCGGTGCGTCGGACTTTGGTTCCATCAATACCTCATGACCGTCCGATGAATCACCGGGCAGGATACGTGAGTCGTGAGGCATTCTCCGTTCAAACCGATCTGCTCCACTAGACAAGATAAGGGTTGATAACGAGAAGTTTATCTAAATCGACCTTTATACTATAGTTCCTGTAGATAGGAATGGGGTTTCCCCAATCAAGGCAAACTAGTACAAGTCCTAAATGCGATATCTGTTAGGATATTAGGACACATTTACTGGGATATTTATTACGACCACCGTCCTCGCCGGAAACATGTTGACATTCAGACAACATTTCCCTGAAAGTAACGAGTGCAAAAAGTTCATGATATTATTTGACAAAAATCAAAGGCAGGTTATGTAGGACATTCAGAGCAGCATAAACAAGAGTTATGAAAAATTACGTTTTTACACTTTCAAAATACTTTTACAGATTACCAAAATCTAAATTTCCAGTCGGTCGTTTCCCTCTTATTTTTAACTGAAGAGACAAATAGGTAATAATTTTACAATTTTAGACTGTTTAAACTAATATCCACGATGAGGACTAAATTTAATTAACGTATACACGAAACGAAACCGGTCGGGTTCGAACCGCATTCACTATATAGACGAGTTTTGCAACCGATGAATCCTTACGTACTTACAGGAAAAAAGACGAATTCAAAACGTCATGAGAGATTTCCGAACCGGTCGCGACGGCGACGGGCCATCGTCAAAGAGTACAATCCAGTAGCCCCTTGCCCCGGTTCGCGGCGCGGCGGTCCTAAAAATCGCACAGAATGACTCACGAGTTCCGGCGCGGCACCAATCCGCTCCCTAAACCTATTAAGTGCCGGGGATGGGCTAGTCGAGGGAGGGGAGTTTTTGCTAAAAATCGATCAAATATACTACCCTAGTAGATGTAGCGTAGGTGAGTGTATGGGTGCATACATTAGTGACCTGGCCGCTTCAATCGATAGCAAGACGAGTGAGTCACGGGCGGCCATATGCGGTCCAGATGTGCCCCGGTGGCGGCTCACGGCCCGTAGCTCTACCTCGTGGCTTCTGGCTCCTATCTCGTAGCCCGTAGCTCTGCTTCGTGGCTTCTGGCTCCTATCTCATAGCCCGTAGCTCTGCTTCGTGGCTTCTGGCTCCTATCTCATAGCCCACAGCTCTACCTCGTGGCTTCTGGCTCCTATCTCGTAGCCCGTAGCTCTACCCCGTGGCTTCTGGCTCCTATCTCGTAGCCCGTAGCTCTGCTTCGTGGCTTCTGGCTCCTATCTCATAGCCCACAGCTCTACCTCGTGGCTTCTGGCTCCTATCTCGTAGCCCGTAGCTCTACCCCGTGGCTTCTGGCTCCTATCTCGTAGCCCGTAGCTCTGCTTCGTGGCTTCTGGCTCCTATCTCATAGCCCACAGCTCTACCTCGTGGCTTCTGGCTCCTATCTCGTAGCCCGTAGCTCTACCCCGTGGCTTCTGGCTCCTATCTCGTAGCCCGTAGTTCTACCCCGTGGCTTCTGGCTCCTATCTCGTAGCCCGTAGCTCTGCTTCGTGGCTTCTGGCTCCTATCTCGTAGCCCGTAGCTCTACCCCGTGGCTTCTGGCTCCTATCTCATAGCCCACAGCTCTACCTCGTGGCTTCTGGCTCCTATCTCGTAGCCCGTAGCTCTACCCCGTGGCTTCTGGATCCTATCTCGTAGCCCGTAGCTCTGCTTCGTAGCTTCTGGCTCCTATCTCGTAGCCCACAGCTCTACCTCGTGGCTTCTGGCTCCTATCTCGTAGCCCGTAGCTCTACCCCGTGGCTTTTGGCTCCTATCTCGTAGCCCGTAGCTCTGCTTCGTGGCTTCTGGCTCCCATCTCATAGCCCACAGCTCTACCTCGTGGCTTCTGGCTCCTATCTCGTAGCCCGTAGCTCTACCCCGTGGCTTCTAGCTACTATCTCGTAGCCCGTAGCTCTACCTCATGGCTTCTGGCTCCTATCTCGTAGCCCGTAGCTCTACCTCGTGGCTTCTGGCTCCTATCTCGTAGCACGTAGCTCTACCTCGTGGCTTCTGGCTCCTATCTCGTAGCCCGTAGCTCTACCCAGTGGCTTCTAGCTACTATCTCGTAGCCCGTAGCTCTACCTCATGGCTTCTGGCTCCTATCTCGTAGCCCGTAGCTCTACCCCGTGGCTTCTGGCTACTATCTCGTAGCCCGTAGCTCTACCCCGTGGATTCTGGCTTCTATCTCATAGCCCGTAGCTCTACCCCGTGGCTTCTGGCTCCTATCTCGTAGCCCGTAGCTCTACCCCGTGGCTTCTGGCTCCTATCTCGTAGCCCGTAGCTCTACCCCGTGGCTTCTGGCTCCTATCTCATAGCCCACAGCTCTACCTCATGGCTTCTGGCTACTATCTCGTAGCCCGTAGCTCTACCTCATGGCTTCTGGCTACTATCTCGTAGCCCGTAGCTCTACCTCATGGCTTCTGGCTACTATCTCGTAGCCCGTAGCTCTACCCCGTGGCTTGTGGCTCCTATCTCGTAGCCCGTAGCTCTACCCCGTGGCTTCTGGCTCCTATCTCGTAGCCCGTAGCTCTACCCCGTGGCTTCTAGCTACTATCTCGTAGCCCGTAGCTCTACCCCGTGGCTTCTGGCTCCTATCTCGTAGCCCGTAGCTCTACCCCGTGGCTTCTGGCTCCTATCTCGTAGCCCGTAGCTCTACCTCATGGCTTCTGGCTCCTATCTCGTAGCCCGTAGCTCTACCCCGTGGCTTCTAGCTACTATCTCGTAGCCCGTAGCTCTACCCCGTGGCTTCTGGTTCCTATCTCGTAGCCCGTAGCTCTACCCCGTGGCTTCTGGCTCCTATCTCGTAGCCCGTAGCTCTACCCCGTGGCTTCTGGCTCCTATCTCGTAGCCCGTAGCTCTACCTCATGGCTTCTGGCTCCCATCTCGTAGCCCGTAGCTCTACCCCGTGGCTTCTGGCTCCTATCTCATAGCCCACAGCTCTACCTCATGGCTTCTGGCTCCTATCTCGTAGCCCGTAGCTCTACCCCGTGGCTTCTGGCTACTATCTCGTAGCCCGTAGCTCTACCCCGTGGCTTCTGGCTCCTATCTCGTATTCCGTAGCTCTACCTCATGGCTTCTGGCTCCTATCTCGTAGCCCGTAGCTCTACCTCATGGCTTCTGGCTACTATCTCGTAGCCCGTAGCTCTACCCCGTGGCTTGTGGCTCCTATCTCGTAGCCCGTAGCTCTACCTCATGGCTTCTGGCTCCTATCTCGTAGCCCGTAGCTCTACCCCGTGGCTTGTGGCTCCTATCTCGTAGCCCGTAGCTCTACCTCATGGCTTCTGGCTCCTATCTCGTAGCCCGTAGCTCTACCCCGTGGCTTGTGGCTCCTATCTCGTAGCCCGTAGCTCTACCTCATGGCTTCTGGCTCCTATCTCGTAGCCGTAGCTCTACCCCGTGGCTTGTGGCTCCTATCTCGTAGCCCGTAGCTCTACCTCATGGCTTCTGGCTCCTATCTCGTAGCCCGTAGCTCTACCCCGTGGCTTCTGGCTCCTATCTCGTAGCCCGTAGCTCTACCCCGTGGCTTCTGGCTCCTATCTCGTAGCCCGTAGCTCTACCTCATGGCTTCTGGCTCCTATCTCGTAGCCCGTAGCTCTACCTCGTGGCTTCTAGCTACTATCTCGTAGCCCGTAGCTCTACCCCGTGGCTTCTGGCTCCTATCTCGTAGCCCGTAGCTCTACCTCGTGGCTTCTGGCTCCTATCTCCGTAGCCCGTAGCTCTACCCCGTGGCTTCTGGCTCCTATCTCGTAGCCCGTAGCTCTACCCCGTGGCTTCTGGCTCCTATCTCGTAGCCCGTAGCTCTATCCCGTGGCTTCTGGCTCCTATCTCGTAGCCCGTAGCTCTACCCCGTGGCTTCTGGCTCCTATCTCCGTAGCCCGTAGCTCTACCCCGTGGCTTCTGGCTCCTATCTCGTAGCCCGTAGCTCTACCTCATGGCTTCTGGCTACTATCTCGTAGCCCGTAGCTCTACCCCGTGGCTTGGATAACTACCGATTGAGAATGACTACCGAAATAACTACCGATTGGAATGTCTGGAAGTGACAAACCCGAACTCATTTTTATCTATGTAAGTAAGTCAAGTACTACATATTACAACATTTTAGGTATATTCCTACTCGTTTTGGCATTACAAATTATTTTGGAACTAGCAAGGTCTAAATTGAAAAAAGAGGGGAAAGGAAAAGTTTTCAAGTTTACCACCAATATACGTGCGTTTCACCGAAATTATGACAAATGCGAATAAGATGTTTCATCACAAAGTTTGGGGGGCTTCCTTCCAATGATCTCGACACAGCCAGGAGTCGGAGGCTTGTATGGGATGAGCTAGTGCCAGGAGTCGGGGCACATGTGGGACGCACGTGGGACGACCTGAGACCTGGGAAAGGTGACCAGTGGGCCTGGGCCGGGAAAAGTCCCGTGTCGATACATCAAATTTATAGATTTAAAATATTTCGTAGAACATTTAAAAACATTCTTCATTGCTCGAACGATCGAAATGTAATTATAAAGACGCCTGGGTTTTCCGATGTTGAGGAAAGTAGTTTTCTCCAAAGGAAAAAATAGCAATAGAAAAAAATAAAATCGGGAAAATTCGCATCTAAATTTTTCAGCTAATATTTTTGTGCCATAAGATGTATAAAAGGAATAAAATAAGTGTGGGTTATAGTTGAGGTAATAAAAAATACATTTAGTCGATAACTTAGTCGCGGGTTGTGTTGATTAAAACGTAGGCTTTATTAAAAAATTTAACTAAACCGAGTTAATTTAATCCAACCCATCTAGTAATCTTGGAATGTAATCAAATATCCATTATGTAAATCGGTGGTACAAGGGGATATCACTGAGTGTCACACTTAATTAATAGGCCTAAAGAAGGAAATTATAACACTCTAATACGAAACGTTGTAAAAACTCGAGAGCCATTGAAAAACAAAACCCTCCAAGTGAAAAAGACTTCTCCCTTCACGGTACTCGAGTTTATTAAGATTAATTCACCTAGCGCTGAGAGCGAGGTGCCGGCGGCGGTGAAAATGACACTTTTTGAGCCCGCTCCCCCTCGGCGCCGCAAGTCAAAGACGCAGGTCCTCTTGTCTTGTCTGGATTGAAACGACCAGGTAACGCTATGGCCAGTTTGTGACCCGTTAACCCTACTCCCCGGGAGAAAGAACTGCTTTATCCACATAAGCGGAACGCGACGACCTAAGACTGCAGTTGGTGGTTAGAATGCACCTCTTAAATTTGAAACTAGAAGCTTTCGGTACGAGCTTCAGCCACATATTTACGGTATTTAGTTACTCAGTTTCATAATGAAGCTCGCTTGACCTACTTATTGGTGACGAGACAAGAGTTTTTATAGCGAATTATATTTTTGTTTTTAGATTGTTGCAGCCGTTCGCCTTCACTGATTAGTTAAGTAAGTTTTATAACGTTTCGGGAACTTGGAACCGTTGCCGACTTCAGGAGAAAAGGAAGCTGAATAGAAAAAAGCTAACAGAGAAATCTCCGGAACCTTCCGAATCCCCATACTGGAGAAATTTCTTTTTACCACTCAGTGACGACGATATCTGCAAAAATCTAAATAAAAATATAAACTCGCTATCACTAACTTACGGATTTTCAACAACGAATTTTATATACAGCCCTACGTATACATCAACGAATTCTCTTTACACACCGTTAAAAACATGTTCAATCGAGCTGACAAAACTCCCAAAAAAAATCAAACACTAGTTTTATCCCTATAAAATCAATTAGGACAACGAAGCCTCACCGAACTCCCGCAGAATTTGAATTTTTATCAGCCGCTATGCAAAAACAAACAGGTGATGGAATCAAATAAAATCATCCGAATGAAAAAGCAACAGAGGAGAGGTTGAAGAATGGGGTTTCAATATCGTGTATTTCCATTCCGTGTATCACTGAACACGCCAAACACGCGGGAACACGGTTGAATAAAAGGGATCGGCACACGTTGAAGGGGGGGTGGGGGGAGGGGCGGTTTGATTTGCATGGATCCCCTGACACACTCCGTTGCCCCAGATCCTCCCCCCCAGAGTCATATAAGTAATAACAAATTATCCTCGACTCCCTGTCCGGTGATTTTTTTTGTAAAACTTTCTAAGAAGTTTAACCCTCCTTTTTGGGTTTCATGGCTTAAAAGAATAAGTTCTTGTTTATTACATACCTGACAAAAATAAACGAATAGTAGTTTACTTGTTCCTATAAATTATAATTCTTACCTGAACTTAAATTATGTAAAAATGTTGGGTTTTCAATTTTATACGAGCTAAACTTTTAATTTATTCGGAAGGAAATGTAAAGTGATAATTGGAAATAATTGTATTTTGGTTATATATAAATCTGAATAGGCCTACTTTTAAAAATAGTAGGATTTCGTTTAATAAAATCACAATTAAATCGAATTTTTGAACAGTTATGCTTGACAATGTTTTGCTGATACAGTGACCCAAAACCTAATTACATCAGCAAATTTCTAACTGATATTCTTCTTCAATATGACCTTGAAACGGCAATAAAATAAAACATAAATATAAAATTTATGTATGTAATATCGCTGATTTATGAGGCCCAGTTTTCGCACTGTTAAACGTTTTGATTACAATTATCCGTTTACAAGTAGCAACAGCAACCGTATAGTTGCAATAAAAAATGTTATGGGAAGATAAAAGACCTTCCAACTATCATGGTTTCTTAACTACACTTCAAATATCTTTTATACAGATCCAGTTTAACAACAACACCGACTTTCAGTCCCACCAGTCCCACCCGATGAGTAATAAGAGATATACGAACCTAAATCTTAAAAACTTAACATCCGGTCCGACTGAGTTGCAATAGGCAATATTTGCAAGAGATTAACAACGTATCTGCCAGTAAAGCCAGTGTCATTAAATCAGGGGTTCCCTACCTACGCCAAAATACACCTAAAACTGATATCATTTAGAGCCTACAGTTTTAAAAATAAAATTTTATTAAATATATTATTTCAAAGTTGAAAGAGTTGTAGGATGTTAATTGCAAATCAAAAATCGTTCATGTTAATGTATTCTGAAGATATATTCCGTGAAAACTGACCAACTCTAACGTCATTAATCTTTTTGACGAGTGACCATAAACGGTATTGGAGAAGCAATAAACACTCTACAACTCTTTTTCTTTACAATAGTATATGAAAATTAATTTTATTTTAAGGATTGGAGACGCTAAATGCAACTGTGTTTACCCCTGCACCGCCTTGCGCGGCGAGAAGGGGAACAAATTTAACATGGGCTCTTACGGAGCCGCAGTTCCTAAAGTCGTCTCTAGTCTCGCAGAAAAACTAAACCTGCCGTATGTAGGGAACCCCATGGTTCTCCGATAATAAACTCGAGAGCACAAAAATTATCACCGAAAACGAAATAACATTTTCGAACAGCGTCTTCCAACTAATAAATTTTACAAATCCTTTTACTTAAAATAACGTCGACGAACCGACTTTCTTGGGTCTTCCTAACTACGAAAGTTCTCTGAATTTGCATAAAACCGAATTTTCACTCGGACACTGATAATAAATATAGTTAAGAGGCGCCTCTCGAGGGATAAATCAGTTGTAAGTCGTTGGAGGGCGTCGGGACGTCTGACGCGGACTCCCGCGGCTCGCTGGCAAGGGCGCGGGTTCGATTCCCGTTCAGCTGTGAAAAGGAAGAGGAAGAATAACAGAAACAGTCGCAGATCGGCTGGCTGGCTTCCAGTGGGGGAGGGGGAGGCACTTTTACTTGAAACAAAGTCGGTTCAATGGAAAGGAATTGCGTCCGTCGTTGAAGAAATGTATAGAATATTCAGCTGTGTACGGGTTGGGTTGGATATTAGGGGTTTCATTTTAAAATTATTCCTATGAAACAATAATTATGAGAAAATGGTGCAATTGAAAATTAGCGTTAGTTGTTATAGTGGATTTTTATCACACTAAATACAATGTGTCTAACCTAAATTAAGCTTATAAAATTGTCTAATTTCTATAAAGTTAAACGTTACTATGATATTAAAAAAGAAAATAGTATAAAATTGAATATGGGATGAGTAACTAAAATAATTTCCATCATGAAGCCAATCTAAACCGATTTTATGTTGATATTCTGTTGTTTTTTAACTTAATGCTCTCAGGTAAGCCAGTTAAAAAAGTTAGGTATAATAACAGTCAGAAAAGTTAAGTTCGACTTAAATTATTTTTTCCACTGCCTTTAGTTCTTGACATCCTCATGTCGATCCGTTTGTCCTCTGTAATAAGTTCATCATATTTTAGGAACGTCTCACTCAAAACTTGGCACGCGTCTAGTCCGTGTTCAAAGGTTATTAAACAATGAGAAAGAATACCGGTTTATAGGACAGCAGTTTAAGAATTTAAGAAATAAAATTTCTTTAAAACGGGAGTTTATATAAATTTTCATGACATAGTCGTACGTATTAAAAAAGGAAATCGCATGAAATTGAATATGGGACGCAATAATTGAAATAGTTTCCAAAAAAATACGTTTTAAACTGATTTTAATTTTATAGTTTGTTCCTTTTTTCGTGTCTCGTGTTTGTTAATCCGTTTGTTTTAGTTAATTTTGACAATAGGTCAGAATTACCTCCGATAATTTCCGTTTTTTACCTCCGTATGAGCTTCGAATCGTCAATAAAAGACGAACGCTACAGGCCTGAAGTAGCCGCCAAAAGATTCATTTTATAGGTAAAAATGTATAGTTACAAGGGATAAAAATTCTTTCGGCGACGCGTATCGATTGAGAAAGATCGTGTATACAGTAAATGCAATATGTTCATAAATAAGGTAAACATGATCATGACGATTTTCAAGCTAAGTAAAGTATGACAAGACGAGGTAGAGGAAATGCGCCGTCGTAGTAAATAACCTCGCTTACTCCTCAGGCTTGACTCACCGCACCAAGGTACAAACAAACAAACTGAGGCAAACAAACAAACAGGACCATGCGATAACGCGTGGACTTTACCTTCCTGAGTCACCACAAGAGGCAGGACTGCAGGCACCGTGGAAATGGCGAGCAAGTGAGTCATATGATGCAAAGTGTCCATTAATAAATAAGTAAAGTCGACTCTTGCTAACTCGAAATAACGTGGGAATACGATTTTTCTTCGGGGTTATGTATAATTAGACTTAGGCACTGTTCTAGTTGTAGAGGTAATTCTTAATTAATTTCGGCTTACTCAGGTAATTTGAGTTAAATGCGAGATAGAGGTAAATCAAATGAAAATTCGAGTTACGGAGGTAAAGAATAGTGATGTTATTGACACGTAGCGACCTGTACGCCGGGGTTTCGACTTACAGAGGTCCTTTGAGTAAACTTCGAGATACAGAGGTAAAGTTTGACTGATAGAGGTGAATTCCAAGTTTAATTCGAGCTCACTACTGAACTTAGAGTTATAGAGGTCATTTTTTGGTTACTCCTACATACAGAGGTAAAGTAATAAAACAATTTCGAGTTACGCATGATCGCCGTTTTGACTTGGACATGTTTTTCCAAGGCGATTCGAAAATAATTCGAATTATCGAGGATTTTGAGTTATTGAGATTGAGAGTCGACTGTACACCGTGTCCCAAAAAGTTAAAGAACTTCGAAACCTAATATAACGTTAGACAAATAATTTCAAGCAATCGTAGTCGATGTTGAAGGTGGCCATGTAGTAACTGAACCCATTAAGTTTATCTGAATGTTATTTGTAAATGGTTGATGCACTGACGTTGCTCAAGGGATTTAGACTTAAATTTTGACCTAAAATAAGAATCGTGCAGAACAGCCCAGTAAGCAGGAATTATCGGTAGCAGGACCTATCACTATGTGATTTGATTTTTCTTATATTTAAACTTTTAAATCATAAATTTAAGCTCATACTCTTAAAGTTAGCCCCACAGCGTGTTGGGTCCTGTTATACCTTATTTTTTATTGCAAGAGTTTAACATTCTGAGCAACGACATTGAATCAGCGGATATTTATTAATACTAGAAGAAACTTAATGAGTTCAGCTATCACGTAGCCACCTGCAAAATTGGCTACGTTTGCCTAAACGGGGTTTTATTAGGTTTTGAAGTTGTTATTTTTCTTTGGGACACGGTGTATACAGGCTACCTAACACAAACAATGTAAACAGCCCTGCTACAGACTAGCTCTTATATAATATTATATTCCTGCTCAATATTTTATAAAACAATATTATATTGCGAGACAAATATTATTATTTAAATTATGTGAGACATATGTATAATGACTTATTGTAAATGGGTTTCACCGTTAATAAATAAACTTACTTGCAATAATAATTGGTAGAGGTAATTAGACATTATGACAAGAAACTTTGATTTAAACATAAAAACACGCAACACTTTCTCACCAAGCAGGTAGTTAACTAAAATATATACAGCCCTCGGGTATAGAAAATTAGGTAAGTAAAATCCTACATGCAATGAATATAAACCGTATATCTTCTTTTGCACCCCACCTGTTTATGGACAGTGGACTTACAGGGAATGCGGCACGGTTGAAAGCTAAAGGAAAAGTGGCAACGTTAATTACAACTGACACAAATCACGATATTGAGCAACTGTGAAGTGTTCATATACGATATCCAGAACGCAAGGTAAAGTCTGGCTCCAGTCTCAGATTAGGTCTATTGCTTGGTCACTAGTACCCGATGTCTAATATATCGGGTTTAATGGTGTTGACGTGTAATTATTTTATTGAGCGTCCTGAGAACTACAATTTGTGTGTGCAGAAACATACACTGGGCCATTTAAATTGTTTTAATGAGTTGTGTAATTAGTACTATAATGAGTGAATTTTAAAATCGGACTTACCTCTGCGAATAGTGGCTTTTTACAATTACAAGTTTTCGTTTTGGTATGCTATTAACTAACCGCGTTAAGTTACAAACGACTTGTGCCAAGAACAACTGCATTCAGCATACATACATAACGTTTCCCAAATGTCGGTGTCACTCACTGATTTGACATTGTAGGCTGTTTGGGAATTTCTCTCCAATATCATGCTGTAATATTGTATCATATATAAAAGCTACTATTATCTGCTTTATATACGACATACAGAAAAACACAAACATAATAACTCACAAAAATAGCCTCTTAAAACATTTCGGGCATAAAATAAGCGAGTAAGGCGTGACTCCCTAATAAAAACTTGCAAACCTTTCCAAATCACAACCTAGCTGTCATGTTGGAAACCCGATAAATACTAAGTTATTTAAGTTTTGGAACGAATTAAAAGCCATAAAGAAAACAAAGGGTATAGATCCCTCCTGCGCCCCTTTGACTTGTCACGCCAAAAAGCTCTGCCAATTTGATATTATTGTATTGCGGGTCGATATGTGCCCCCCCTCGGTTGTCATCCCTCCCCGCGCCGTGAGATATTACACTTATTGTTGTAGCCAAGGTGTCACATGGGCCTGCGTTACGCCCTTAATTAAATACCTACCGCCAGATTCGCCTGATGTCACTTGGCGAGTTGTGTTAAATGACCGGTTACCGTCACTGCTGCTAACTCTAACTCGAGTTATGATTTATGGAATCTCTGCGACTACAGCGGTTGCTAGCCATTTGCGACTGTAGGTTTGTCTCAAATAGTGAAAGGATCGATTACGGGAGTATTAAATTGAGGTTTGAATTTCAATGGGACCTATCGATCGAGGACTGCAATAGTCTTCGGTTGAACCTTATTTAGTTTTATACCTTAATTAAGACGAGATTCCTCCAAAGACGATTACGTTTAGGTAGGAAATAGTAGTATATGCAACGATTGTATAATGAATGCCTTTAAGCCACGAGTGAGATGTAAGTTAGAACACGAGCGAAGCGAGTGTTCTAAATATCTCACGAGTGGCTTAAAGGCATAATACAATCGTTGCATACACTATTTTATATACGACCAACACAACAATATACGACAACATTTCCCCCGAAGTTAAACAAAACTCATGACTTTTACTAATAATGGAATAAGTCAACTAAAATTTGAGGTTAGGCAAATAAGCAGACTGAACCATGAATCGTTGTGGAACAATCAGCTGATGGGATAAGTAAACTCAAACATGAATCGTAATGCAACAATCAGCTGATGTGCGAATTACGTAATTGTTATTATGACACTACTTCCGTCAAATGCCGAGCTCTCATTGGTCTAGAACCAGTACTCTAAAGTGACTCAAGTACTCTAAAGTCGTCATTAAAGTACTGCTTGGTTTTTGGTGTTTTAATGTACATCATTATAATGTTTATTGTAATACCATAATTGGTGCTTATTGCAATGGTCGTAGATAAAAATATATTAAACTATTTTTAACTGGTTCCTCAACTAACCTGTTATCATTTGTATTGTTTTCTAGACAATTATCTAAGTACTATGACTTGTTAGGATTCGACCTTGAACTTTCTAAATTTTATTATATTTTGTTGTTAAATGAACATAAATCATAATGCATATTCTAAATAACTCAATACAATCGATCCAAAGATCCACGATTCATCGAGATTGTAAATAAAATTTATGAAAATGTTTTCATAAAACGGGAAACGATTTTACTAGCTTTTACTAGTATATTATTTAATATAAGTTTGCATAAGAGTTATGAATAGCAAATCATAAAATAATAGAACATCCATATAAATATTACCTCCAGGAGTGAAAATTAAAATATATAAAAGAACCATCACAAAGCAATGAAGAGAGCGTCCCGAACGAGGCTATTAACTCGAACAATGAAAATGTTAGATTGTTACCCGAATTAAGGAGTTGAGCGGCGTTTAAAACTAACTGCACGTAAGATAAGGAGGAACACCCGATGTAAACCTGCCCTCGTTCTGAGTAATTGAATAGCGATGGTATGTTCACCCGCGTGCGAGTCTTGTGTGTTTAACGCAGCTACTGAGTCAATTTGCCGATCTTTCTACATCCGCGGAAGCATATTCGGCTCGGCAAACACTCCGATCTTCACTACAAAGGCTCTTTCTTCATTCCATTTAATGAACCACCTCCACAAGGAGCAGTCATGTAAATACTGTGTAATTACTTACGCTCCTACATTTCCTTTGCTTAACAGCAAATTTATTATCTCGCGCTATCTCTTGGAATGGTGTTTGGAGGGAACTTTGACATCGGGATGATGTTTTAATTCTGTTAGAGCTGCTAATGCTTGTCATGCGAAAAAGCTCTGCCAATTTGATATTATTGTATTGCAAGCTTTGTATTGTTACGCAAAGCTCGTAAGGCTCTGCAGTGCAGTCTTTTATAGATTTATATCCGATAAAACCTCTTTTCATAAAGTTTTTTTATCGTTTGAACATTTTTGTTGTGTGACCTTTGTTTCTTCATGTATATTTGTCGTGTAATAATATATTTCATGGACGCAATTTTGATGAGTTTCCCGCGGTCAATCAGTCTAAATAATTATATTTTTGCGTGTTGGTCATTCTGGCTTCTTCAAAAATATATGGAAAAGGTGATTCCAAGAAGTTATACAGTATAATATGCCAAAGTAGTTTATAGTAGGTCTGAAAAACAACCTTGAATTCCTGTTATCAAAGGTAAAATAAAAGGAAATTTTGGCGGTAAAAAATAATAACATTCAAAGAGTCGAATGTTATTATTTTCACGTGGATAAATAAGAAAACAATACGATAAATAAAATGTTTGCATGAAATTTAACGTGTTTGTTAGAAGCGAATAAAAAATAAGACTGCGGATGATTCGTTATAATATATTTATTTCGATAATAATAGAAAAATTATCGAAAATACCATAAGTAAATCGTTTTTCGATTGTAAACAGTTAACAAGTGGGAAATCTACACTAAACGATTTATATTACGGCAGAGGGTTTGTCCGAGGCGAACCGAATAGGAAGGAAATGTCTTTGTGGGAGGAGAGGGGGAGGGGTACAAGACGCTGCGGTTTCGATGCATCTCGGCGGTTAGGGGACGGTCGGTGGGAGAGAATAGTGTTTACCCAGCTGAGATGCTCAAACACGTCCCTGATACGTCCGATAACTCACCTTTTGTCACCTAAAGAACCGCCATTGCAGAACAAACCTCTCTGACAAAGTTGCAGGACTGTCCCGGGGCCACAGTAGGAGTTGCCGCCGCAGGAGGCGCGGTGGGCAGCGGTGGGTCGCGTTTGACCGGAGTGTGGCCACTCTTGTTTGCTCCTCAGCCTCTGCGACTGTTACAGTGGCTGGGTTTTATCGATCGTATTCAAAGACACTGTGTTTTCGGGAAAATCTATCGAAACACTCTAATGAATTTGTGGTCGTTATAAGCCGAGTCAATAAAAACGGGAAACGACCGGAAAAAGCAGATGTCACAGGTGTTTCACAGGTGTTTATCTTATACATCTTTTTACAGTTGTTAACACTATGTTTTTAAAGGTCTATCGCGGCGGAAACTTAGTGCAAAAGCACTAACTTAGTTAGTCAAAGGTCGCCGGTTCGACCGCGGACCACTCCTCTTACACAGGGTGTTTTTTTTTAACGCAGCCCATTTTTCAGATTGAATAATACACATACAAAGACGACATGGATATTGTTTTGGTTATCTTTGCATTGTATTCTACCTATTATTTAAGTTTGATCACATTTAGCTTACATTATGTGTTCAAACAATCCGCTATTGACATTTTATAAGAGTTGTGTTCTCTCCGTCAAATTCCTGGACACGTTTTGCATAGTACCTCTCTGAATTTCTTTGAATTTCCTATATTAAATTTGTTATGTTTGTTTTGAGTTGCTGAATATCCTGTGAATTGTTTTCGTAGGCCTTACGTTTTATGTATCCCAAAGAAAATAATATAATGGGGTCAAATCCGGGGATCTTGGGGAGACTAATCATTTACTGATAAAATAAAGTTTTGGATTGCGTTTAAAAAAACACCCTGTATCATGAGCGGTCATGTGTTTGACTATTGCCGCTTCGCTATCTTTAGATCGCCGCACAAGCCTATTGGCCCATGATGACGCGAAGGGGCAGTTTGCTTATAAAAAAAAGAAAATACACTAGGTTTTGATGGCGAGTAAACACGTTTAAAAGCCATGTCAACATAAGACTATTTACTGGTGAAATATAATCTATTTTTGAGAAAATTGATTTTTAAGCAAAATATTATTGTAAAAATCACTGTGTGATTCTGCAAAGAAGAAACATTTTCATTGATTCACTAGGGTTCTCCCCGACATCCGGTTAAGACTTCCAATTAAAAAATGAAAATTGAACTTTAAAAAACACTACAAAGCTGTTTAAAGTTGTTCATCTTTGTTTGCATTTTTAACGGGCCGGTTAATAAGTATTTGAGCAGGAGGACGTGAGACACTTAGCCAGGGCCGGCTTAAGGGGGGGGGGGAGGCGACCGACGCCCAAGGTGAATTTTTCACCATTACAACCTAAGTGGTCATACGGAGAAGGCTACATTGTATAATATGTCGTGGATTTGATGGGACAACATTTAAAGCACATTCGCTGGTCCTTGGCGAATTTGCAGGGAAAATTGGCTTTATTTGGTTGTCTTTTGCTCTAATTTAGATTGGGTTGATACTGTATTAATGAAGTGGTGCATAAAAGAGCAAGAATTAAAACAGAGAAGTAAACAAGTAGTGAATCAAATAAATAATTAATTTGCCTTAACAACTGATATAGGTTGAATATTTAAGCTGTAATATTTTTGATGAGCCAATTTAAAAATATGAATGAAAATACAACCAAAATGGGTATTTGGTTCAAACATAATCATGTTGCTTGAAAATTACTTTGAACATGGCCAAAAGCTATGAAAACGTTTCGTATTCATATGTTGCAAATTTCCTTCATTCTTCATTTATCCAAGTTGTTATGCCTCAATGTTTTTTTTAATCCCATAGATGTGTTTGGAGACATCAAGTGCTGTTACAGACGGTTATTTTAGTAGTTCTTAAACGTTTATGACGGTTACATCGCCTCCAATTCAGGGAAGCACTCTGGACAAAGTGTGAGCCGCATCCTTTAAATACTGTACTTGGTATCGGAACAAAACTCTCGATATCCATTAGGTATCGAAAGAAAGGTTTCGATTCAACAAGAATAAAAAAGTAAAAAATTGAAACAAATTTGAACGCAATAGCGATGAATTTTAAAAATATTGATCGAATACAACAGTCATTCGATCATTCGACTTAGTAATCTTTCGATGCTCTCAGTTTCAACCGCAACAACTGATATCTTGGCATACAGTCTAGAATTTATTTAATCGAACACGACTAATATGGCGGTTAAAAACTCAATAACATACGTCATGAGCGCGCAATAACTACATAAAATAATAAATTAAATGATAAATGATTATTTAATTAATTAAATAATAATAAATTTGTATTTCAATTAGCTTAAAACTATATTTATAAAAAAGTATCCTATGATACAGAGGCACCGGAATTATATCCCCATAATTTTAATCCCATGAAACAAACGCCTAAGTTATACTGGCTGTTTCTCGAGCGGGTTTAGCGGGGGCTGCCTCAAGAGGCAGCTCCGTCCGAGCGGGGGCTCGGCTCCGTTAAATGATACTACGGAGGTTGTTATCTGTCCTTCAAGATACAGATATCAAAACCAGACTTTTGATGCGAGTAATCTATCGAAATATCTGGTCCCATACCGAATCAGAAGTATCAATAGATGATGCGAGAAATATATATATAAAAAATTCAGCGTCGATAACGATACCACCGTATCGAATCAGAAGTATCAATATCTGATACGAGTATTATATCGGAATATCCGGCACCGATAACAATATGATCGTATCGAATCAAAAGTATTAATATCTGAAGTGCATAATATATGGAATATTCGGTGTCGGTAATGATACTACAGTTTTGAATCAAAAGTATCAATACCTGATGCGAGTAATATATCGGAATATCCGGTGCCGATAACGACACGACCGTATCCACAGTGTCGGAGCGTCTCTGCCACGGACCACCCGGCTATACCGGGAACGTCCTCAGTAAACATGCGACACACGACATCGACGATTGCCCCGATCACTCTTTTCTCGTATGTTTATCTAACGCCTTTCAACTTCGGCCATTAGAACTGGGTTCTCTTCGGTCTTTTATGACTGAGACATGTGTTCTAGAACGGTTCATGGGTAAGGGAAGACGTGCCAGATGTTTTCTTGTTACATTTTCTAAGGTATTCTAACAGGAGTATATACTTTGACGAAAGTTGTTTAAGTTTTACTGAACAATTTGTGAGGTTGTGATTTTTTCCAACGGACGTCGGATAATAGCAGGACGCGTCGATTATACGAAGGCCAATGTTCTTAATAGCAGGACGTCTATGATACAAAGGCCAATGTTCTACTGTATTTATGCGATTTTTCATTTACCAAGCCGGTTTGCTTGCATTTTCAACTCCTAGCATAGCGATACAAACCTAGAGGCTTGTAGGTGAACGCTCCCCAAACTCAGGAAATGTAAGATATTGTACTATATAATTTGAAGTAAATAATAACTGCAATGTCAAATTGATATGTTTATATAATGTAACATTTAATGTTTAGAATCTAGGTTTGTTCCATAACAAGGTACATTTTCCAAATATACACACAGATTTAATATCCGTGTATCAACGAGAAAAAGTAATTCCTGTTATAACCTTATTACCTTTTTTACCCGAAACACTTAAACATCCTTTTGCCAATTATTGAGGCTTCACTTGTCAAAGATTCATGCACTTCTGCCATTTGTATACATAGAATATTTTGGGATTTCCGGGTCCCCAGGCCCAACAGGTGAAGTGAAGGTGGCGGCGGATCCGTTTGTTTGTATAAGAGGACGTGAGACGTAACGTCAGAGGAGTATTAGGACACATCCGAGGCATGGCTAGTGGTGAAAACCCGAACTGTGATATCGCCTTTTCTGTCGGTGTATATCGGAAAGTTTACCTCGACGAATGGATCATCGGGGATCGCAAGATGTAACGAGATAGTTTAAAAAAATACCAGTCAACAATTGATTTGTATACTAATTTTTAAGGTACCTGCGCTCGAAATAAATTCCTTTAACCTATACACACTAGCCTCAACACTCACGAATGTTTTTAGAGTTCATCAAGAGTCTGGCCAAATTTATTCATGACCCGAGTCGACAATAACAATATAGGTTATTTTTAATCCTATGACCTGGACACGCATGAATAATACCTGTAAAAGCCTTAAGTCGTACCGAGGTAGGCCTACATTGTAGAGTGTGTGTGAGTGCGTCACAACTATAAATACGAGCGACATAACAAGTACATCTGTTAGGCCGACATCTTACGGCAGGCGGTAGTTACAGATGACAGTTTATGGTCTATGAATTCACGTGCGGCAGAATATTACAAGCGGTTAGTACGAATGGAAGAATGAAACATGGTTTACTACTGAGCGCGCCGTGTGTCTTAATCATTATTGGTCGGTCAGTATTCGAAGTGTATATTTACTTTTAACGGTTTATCGAATTAAAAAAATATTTTTAAGAAAGAAGTGGTGTAACGTGTTCTTGTGGGGATAGCCCAACTGCGCGCGGTGGTCAGATTTTGGACGAGGAATAGTTTTATGGCCCCCGAAGGTTCCAGTCCAACTGCGCGCGGTGGTCACTTTTAGGGTATAGTCCAACTGCGCGCTACTAGATTTCTTAGATTTTTTATAAACAGAAGTTTAGGTTCACGATGGTTAATTTGATGTAAATATATATTGACATGATTTTATAACTATTATTTTTTGTTAAAAATTTCCAATGTTGGCTCACTTGACCTGGGATTATGAGTATCTTGTACGTTCTAATTAAATAAGAAGTCAATGTTGAAGTCTGAAATGCTTTTAATTTGGTATTGCAATTCATAAAAACATATAAGAATTTTAACCTATCTTTGCCAATTTGAGATGTGTAGCTAACTCTTTTATGAAACAGAGATTACAGCAAATTTGTTATAGCAGTGTGTGGTTGTTCACAAAACTAACATTTTTGAACTCGCTACTAAAGTCTATCAACAAGCTCACAAACCCAGTACTAATATGAATGATTATGTTTTGTAGACTATGGAATATATAAAATCATAGTCACTCTTTCTCATGGACTTTTTTTAACTTCTTACATAGTTGTATTTCAGCTTCATCTCCTGTTTTGGGTATACTTTTTAGGTTTTTGTCAAATTAATTTATATTTGCCTTAACCGTTTTATCTATAAATAAATTTTACTAAAGAGGATTTTCATTGAAGACACGCCGAAATATACAGGCTGTCCCATAAGTAAAGTACCAAACTTCGGGAATAGGTTATATGGGTCAATAAAAAGATAAAATGAAGATTACAATTTTTTCCAAAAAGGTTTTGTTTACAAGATATCCGCCATTTTGTATTTTTAACAAAATATTTTTTATCTCCCAAGTTTTTGAATCAATTTTTTTGAAACTCGGTATGCACCTGTATCTAGTCAAGGTTAGCTTATGAAAAATACAGTATACCTCCGGATAATCCGTGGTCATTACAATATCGCCTGGATAGCGATTGCGTACCATAGCCCCTGCTAAATTAATGCTGCAAACGGCGTGTCAAGACTGTACAAGTCTTTCAAGCTGTACAGTCTTGAAAAACTTGTACAATTTTTACGCTTTTTAACAGTTTACGCATACCATTTTTCTAACTGCGCTCGATTCTTCCTCCAGTCACAAACTAACTGTACTTGACCCAACACCCAGTTCCTTTGCTAATTTTTTACCTGATTTCCCCGTGTCAAGTCTTTTGACAGCATTCAGTTTCTGTTCTAAAGTTAAAACCACTTTTTTTCTTTTACAACCACTCACCTTGAAACTCAATATCAGTTCACACACAGAGTTCACAACTATAAACATGTAACCTAAATTGGCGGCAATAAACTTGCGAAATTGCCTTAGGCTAAGCCTTTGCAGATTACAGCAAGTGCCCTAAGTAGCAAACAAAAAAATTTCGTTACGAAAATGATGTAATGTACTGTTTAATTATTGTGATTCCAATACACACATTGTATACACTAATGTATTGCATTTACACTTTACTTTTAGAAGGCGCATTTCACTCGTGAACTCGCTAAAATTTCGTTTTCTCGAGACTTTAATTTTTTAATTTCTCGGCTGGACCGGTCCGGATAATCCGGGATCCGGATAATGTGGGGTCCGGATAATCCGAGGTGTACTGTAATCAGCATAATCGAATCGTAAATTTCAAAATGGCGGCCGTTTAAAATGTTTAAATTGAAATACCGAAAAAATGGTACATTTTACAAAATAAGATAAAGTATAAAAATATTTAGAAAGTTTTATTTCCATTCCAACGATATCAAAATTATGAAAATCGATTAACAAACAACTGAGTTATGGTCGAATTAGCGCATGGCTCAGCGCAACAATGGACTATTTTGCTTGAAAAAATACTGCCTCACTAGCTAAATACGATCATAACTCAGTTGTCTATTAACCGATTTTCATAAATTTGTCATTAGATGGGAAATAAAATTTTCTAAAATTTGTTATTCGTTATATTTTTTTTGTAAAACGTACCGTTTATTCGTTATTTCAACTTAAAGATTTTAAACGGCCGCCATTTTGAAAATTATTATTTAATAATGCTCATTATTTTTTCAAAAACTAACCTTGACTAGATACAGGTGATACCGAGTTTCAAAAAAAATCTATTCAAAAACTTGGGAGATAAAAAATATTTTGGAAAAAATACAAAATGGCGGATATCTGGTAAACAAAGCGGTTTTGGAAAAAAATTAATCTTCATTTTATCTTTATTTTGACCCTTATAACCTATTCCCGAAGTTTGGCACTTTACTTATGGGACACCCTGTAGATACAAGGTATTATTTTTGGCAACACTTCAATAATATATTATTCATGATATAATGAACAATAAGTATTCTCTTTTGTACTGGTTAACTTTATTTTATTAATTACTGTGGTTTTGAACAGTTTTAAATGATGTACATACTTATAACAATTTCAAACATCAAATACAAACTCTCAGCCGTCAGGGCTGTGAGAGCCAAAATTGACCACCGCGCGCAGTTGGACATGTGCCGCGAGGGACCCGAAGTGACCACCGCGCGCAGTTGGGATACGCCCATTCTCGTCGACCGCTGAGTCGATTTCCTACGTGTAAATCGAGTATCTTCAGAGTAACTCGAGCCTATAATATCGAAATAAGATTTTAACACACTTTTAAAAGTCTCTTCCTTCATAGTTAGTACGAATTACAAATTTAATAATTCGACGTCATAAAAATAAAAATTAACGGGTGTCTTTAAAAAGAAAATATTTTGAAAGTACCACCTGCCACCCGCCCAAATAATCATGAGATTCAGATAGAAAACTCAAGAAATTCGACTGGATCTCTACCTAATGTGACTTTTGCTTATGGTATCACGTTTTTAGCTATGCTAACTGAAAGTCAGTAATACAAGAAAAAGTAAAAAAAGACAGAACCAATTTCTGTCTTTAGCATAACACAATATGTCATACCGTCGCTGAAATTTGAAATACCAGGCAATAAAAGTATATTTATTTAAATACGTCATATATTGTATTTTTAATTTGAGGCATACAAATAATAAAAGAACCACACTTAAGAGATACTTTAAACATAACACGTGTTAAAATAAAGTCAATAAAGGCAAAAAAATATTCTAGGATATGCTAACAGATAGAAACTCGACTGATGAAGAGAGACTAGGCAACAGACGCGGATGCACATTAATATGACGGCTTCATAACATCGACACATGTGGCAGGTTATGTAAGTAGTTAATGGTTGGAGCGGAGACGCAAACCTCCATATGTCTGTGGCCCGCACCCGTTATTGTTAAGGATAATAAATAGTTTAATACGACCGTTGCAACTGTTACTAACATGTAGGAGTGGATTCGGTTCAATTTCAATAAGGAAAATGAAAGATTAAAAATGGTAAATATGTTTTAATCTCTGATGGGTCACTGAAGTGTCAATGAAACATTTTAATAATTTTCGAAATGTCCGATTCCACGTCGCGTTCTTCAGTTTTGTCAAAACTGAGTGTACTCCGTTCTTTGTTTAATCCAGATTTTGTAGTGCTACGGTAGTTTATTATTTTACTTTTAGCGAATTTCCCCTATAGGGAAGAAGCTGTTACGGTAAGACCTAAGACCCAGACCATGATAACTTTTCGTTTTGGGGTCCCAAAAGCAAAAAACACAGTTCGAATTTATATATATATATATATATATATTTTTTTTGTATGATTTTGTTCACACGTTAGGACTACTAATATTATTGATAATAATAAATAACTGAGCATCCTTTCATTTAGTATCGATTTATTCGATCAACTAGTTTCGACACTTAGGTCATTTTCAAGATCTGAAATAAAATAAAGTTTATTTTATTTCAGATCTTGAAACTGACCTAAGTGTCCAAACTAGTTGATCGAATAAATCGATACTAAATGAAAGGATACTCAATTATTTATTTATTATTATAAATAGAATTATTATGTGTATATATACATATATATAGATGTATATATATATATATATATATATATATATATATATATATATATATATATATATATATACAGGGTGTCCAACTTAACTGTGCCACCATTGCTATCTCAGAAACTATTGGATCTAGAGAAAACTTTAAATGGGGGACTTCACCTACTTTTTTAAGATATTTAAAAATATGAATTCCATTTTCTCCTAAATGGCCGCCATTTTCCAATATGGCGGACAACTTTAATTTTTCTTATGGAACACCCTGTATTTTATGGCATATTTGAATTCTACGCTTAATTTTAAGAACCTTTTACTCTTGAACATTTTTTCCTAAACCCAATGGTTAAGGAGATATAAGCAGTTAAAGTTTGATGTTTCCCCATTTGAAATGCATTGTGTCCATTTTAACTGTGCCAACCCATGCAATCCTTATGGAGTATAAAAATATTCAAAATTATTCATTTCCATGAGTGAATCTCGACTAAAAACTACTTATATGATTGAATCTAAACTAAAATCACATTTTAAAGCACTTTTGTTCTCTGGTATGTTCTAATTACCCCAACCTTTATTGATATACTGAGTACCAACAATAACGCAATGCATTTCTTATGGGGAAAAATCAAACTTTAACTGCTTATATCTCCTTAACCATTGAGTTTAGGAAAAAATGTCAAAGGATAAAAAGTTCTTAAAATTAACAGTAGAATCCAAATACGCCATAAAATACAGGGTGTTCCATAAGAAAAATCAAAGTTGTCTGCCATATTGGAAAATGGCGGCCATTTAGAAGAAAATGGAATTCATATTTTTAAATGTCTTTAAAAAGTAGGTGAAGTTCCCCATTTAAAGTCTTCTCTAAATCCAATAGTTTCTGAGATAGCAATGGTGGCACAGTTAAGTTGGACACCCTGTATCTATATATCTATATACGTATATGTCTGTTAACACGATAGCAGCCGTAAATGTGGTCCGATCTTAATGAAATTTGGTACACACGTGTAAAGTGGCAATCCCTCGGACGAGTTCGTCAACCAGCCCGATCGGACCACCGGAAGGGGGGGGGGGGTAAAGGGGGGTAAACCCCCCCAAAAATGGGGTTTTTGAGTTTTTTACATAGAAAAATAAAGTTTACGATTTTTTGTTGGCACCATTGAATTCAGCTCAAAAAACAAACATTTTAGTATTTTGAATCACTGCTCTATGTCCATTGGTTTCTGAGATATTGAAAGTGGTAAACACAGTACGTTGTCCCAATGTTAACCTTATGGGCAATAAGTAAAATTCTAAATCTCGCTTATTTCTCAACATATCTGGGTAAAACTTGGTTTGTGGCTTCATCTAGATGAGATCTAATGTTTAATGTTTAATAGTCTAAAATCACCAATATTTCCATTTTCGTGTCAGCAAACCTGCATACTCATTCCCCATGTTATTCTTATGGAGCCTACAAAAACACATGTCAAATCTCGCTATGTTGGCTTGAACTATGTTGTTTTGCATTTGAAATTCGCTGAGTATGCAGGTCTGCTGCAACGGGGGTATTTAGTTTTCTCGATTCAAAATATTCACTCTAAATCAACCGGTAAGAAATTAAAATGGTTTAGGTAAAATATGTATACCACAGGATAAAATAAACTAACTTGACACTCTCGCTGAGTTGAATGTATACGAATAGCTTATAATTGTTCTATATATACATAACTGTAACACTATTCATTGTACCACGTGCATGTAATGAATAAAGATTTTTGACTATAAGGCTGTGACAAGTCGTATAAAATAATACGACTTAAGATGTTTTATCGAAAATAAATCGTTAACTCTGTTTGCAAAAGAATACGTTTTAAGAAGTCCTGAAAACTAAAGAAAAATAAAATAAAATAAAGAATACATAAATTGGGCTTTGAACGACGTGAACGAAAGAGTCACACCGTCTCGAGTAAACATAAAAAAATCAACGGCACTAATCAAAAGTGTTTCCTGATAATTGTTTCCAAACAAACAAAGTAGTACAACACTAATAGCCCACAGAGTAACAAAGCTGTGCTTTAAAATACACATATGGCCGATGATAAATAAAACCGTCAAAGCGAATATCTAAAATGAAAGGAATACCCGAGCGCATGTAGTCAATTTTACGAAGCCATAAATATTTTACATGTACAAAAGTGCGGGAGAGCGGGTGGACAATAAAGATATTTAAACACGTAACACGGCGCACAGTGGCATTAATAAACAAACAACACGGACACGATTGTTGAACGACCATTCGTTCTTATAATGTGTCATTGCCAACCGCGCCAACACGAAATATCATATAAAATTATCACTACTGGTTTTATAGACGTTGTGCGGTCACAATCATGGTTTTCTGCTACCCTTTTACCTTACGGGCGTTTGTAGGAATAGAACATAGTACAGTTCTCTGTTGCATCTATGTTTTGGTTCAGGTTCGCTTGGTTGTTTGTTATTAATCTTGCTATGTTCCATGTTCTTTCCCTCCTGAAGACGGGATCAGATTCCAGATACCAAACGTAGTGGAACTTGTTTTTCTGATCAGTAATGGCAAATGTCCGCAACAATCCGACTAATTACGATAGAACAGTTGGTTCTATAACGGAGTGCTATAAAACTTACTGTTTATTTATATCGACTTTTCCATTCGCTTCTAGTGTTTCCACTAGAAGCGCTTCTTTCAACATTGGGTCGCCTCTTCTTAACACTAGAAGCGAATGGAAAAGTCCAAATAATTAAACAGCAATATCAAATCTTTCGCCATAACGAATTTAAAAATACTGTTGTAAAACCTATTTACTATCCAACGGGAAACTGCAAAAATTTTTATTTTGGAGGTTTTCTGCGTCCAGTAACCAACAATAATGTTTTTTATCGACTGTTGGTAAGGTTGGTAATGTCTAGTTTAAATGTGGGCGAATCTGTAATGCTAACTACATATCAGTCTTTTCCACAGATTAACATTTCTTTTACATGTAGGTTAGTTATTACTTATTACTATTAAGTAAAGTAGTATAAGAAAATAAAGTTGCGTATATTAATGAGAAAACATCGGACTACATTTTAGATGTCATTACTTTTTCATTTCCCATAAAAATTTTTAGTGCTGTTGTTATGTAAACTTTTATGACAGTCTATAAGTACTTTTGATTACCTGCTGTCGTTATGTAAACTTTTATGATAATCTATAAGTACTTTTGATTACATATAACTTTAAGGGCTTTTCAAAGCAAAGAAACCCCCGAAAGTATGGGAGCCTTTGAATCTCACCTTCATTTTATAATTATTCATCTCCTGGGTTGACACGATCTTATGAGTCAAAAATATGTTACATACTTCGACAACCGTCTTCAACTCGTGCAATAATAAAATGTGATTCACTCGAGTTTCTGCATCTAAATCACATTTTCAAAACTGCGTTTGAAAATTTTCAAATTGATCATTTTATTGTTTTATTCATTGAAGATTCTGGTCCTTTTGAATTTGTTGACAGGAAGCTTTATGATACCCACAGGAACATAAAATAAGAGTTTGTATCCATGCTAGTCCAGGAGAAGAGGGACATCATATAAAAAAGCACATCCTATTTTGCAGGTTATATCCTGTTCGGCTCGCGTTAGTCCACGGGGGCGATAGAAGTTACTGGGAGTTGGGGGAACTCGGTCCGTAGGCGATGTCTTTATATTACAACAAAAGGTGAATCAGGGAGGCCCAGATGTGTCAACACTGAAAGTTCCCACCCCATCCTCCCCCTTTATCAACCCCCCCCCCAGGCATCACAGCTCTTCGATCTTGAACAGAGGAAACGTTTAAGTATCGGTATTTCAAGGAAATATTTTTGATCGGAATAAAAGCTTGACCAGCGTTATAATTTTCATTTATCTTGATATTGGGGAGTAGTGTTCAAAATTTGGAGGAACTATTTTTTCAAGTTACTCTCAGCATGATTTTAATAAGCCTGAACTGAAATTACTATTTTAAGACCCAATAATTTTATCAAAAGGAGAAAGGTAAGATAAGGGTTACTTGTTGTTTTGAAGAGAACAGATTCCTGGAATGATAATTGAAGGAGTCCCCCCGTAAAACGTTCTACACGACAAAAACCTAGTTTCGAGTAATCAAGCGTCGGAAGTTGAATTTTAAAATTTACGGTTTTTAAGGTTAGAACTTATAATCATGTATAATTTTTTAACACTCTATTTATAACATCATAATTTAGCCTTCTTATATTGAATTTGTACTTGCCATTAAGCATTTTAAAACATTTTACGTGTTTTTTTAGGGGTTATAACGTTCTATAACTGGCGCCGATTCTTGGGGCCCAGTCCGCGCATGGGGCGGGGAGTGTGTAGGCTGGGAGGAGAGGGGAGTAGTAGCGGCAGCGGAGCCGACAGTGTACTTGCCTTGCTGCGTACATTCGGCAGCTCGCACATAGTTACTGCTTCTTGTTCAGAGTATCAAGACGCTTTAATAAATACTAATGAAACATTCTTTAATCTTATGCTGTATTTTACTTTACACTGAAAAAACTCTATGGTAATAGGAATATGTAAGATGGGTAAAATCAACCAAACACTACGGTCACTATTTGACCAACCAAACTACAGTTGTTTTTACCCATAACTTAAGGTTGAATTTTTTATGGCAGTAATAACTGTAATAAAGTATCTGTTACCATAGTATGGTTACTTTCGTTTACCATATCAGTCCCTTAAGGCAATGATTACCTTACTTTAGGTTACCTTTAAGGTTGATTTTACCTATTTTTAGGTTAAGTTATGGTATCAATTACCTTACATACTATTACATATTGTGGTATGTTTAACCGTAAAAGGGATTATTTAATTGTCAAAACTCTTCGAAAAATTAATAAATTGATAAATAAATATATAATATTAGCCTGACATTTGATTTTCATGAATAAAAAATATGGTGACTCCGCTGAGATTTGAACCCTGGACCTTCCACTCTATCGACCCTACACTTACATTCTAACCTAACCTAACTTAGCCTACGCCTTAAACCACTCGGCCAATTCGACTTGTGGGTGACATGGCATAACTTAGGATCTAAAACTGATTGGGAACGCTGTTACTCACTCAATGATATTAGTGGTTATACTGTTCAATAAATAAAAAAACCCACGGGTACTAGAAAATACCCCCGTTGCAGCAGTCCTGCATACTCAGCGAATTTCAAGTGCATAAATAAATAATTTAAATGAAGTCTCGCATCAAGTAAAATCAATATTCATTCAAAAGAAAGCGTGCAAAAATACTCTCCTAGTGGCTTTTAAGATCAACAGGCTATAAAAAATAATAGCCTATACTTGGCACGAAAATGCAATGTTCAAAACTTCAAAACAGCTGGCTTTTCCAATTTAATCGTATGGGGAAATTACCAGCTGTTTAAGTTTGAGTAAAAAATTTCATTAACATCATCAGTAAAAATCTGTATTCGCTATAGTACATTTATTTGACATATTTAGTTATCTGGCCTTTAAGTAAGCCATATGTCTGTATCCACCATGTGGCTTTGAATCAAACATCAGCTCACATGTTTTAATGTAAACAAAGCAGACGTTTTAGATCCCAATGCTACTTCCCAATGCTACTTAAATGGCAGTTATTTTATGTTATTTTTTGTTATCTAGCTAACTTTAAGAAATTGCAGTACTTTTCCTGAGTCCCTGACATTAAAACATTTAATTTGAGCCCTGTTCCCTCATCCTGTGATTTGCCAAATGCCCACAATTGGTATTCAAAAATAAATTATTCTTCATAAGATTAGTATGGAAAAATGCAGGTTTGCTGCCACAGAAATTTGAAAATGAGGTATTATAGGCTACAATCCAATATATCTAAACTATATAAAGCCACATAACATGTTTTATCAAGATATGCTGAGGAATAAGAAAGCTATCCAATTGCATTTACCTCTCATAAGGTTAACATTGGGAAAGAGAGTACACAGGTTTGCTGCCTCAGGAATTTGATGATTTGGATATTTTAAGCCATAATCAAGTAGATATTAACTGTATGAATCCTCATGCCATTTCTTATCAGTATATTTTGAGAAATGAGCGAACTACACAACTTATTTTATTACCCATAAGGTTAGCATGTAGAATGAGTATGCAGGTTTGCTGCAACAGGTATGTTAAAACTGGTTAGTTTTAATTCATTATTTAGTATATCTTAACTAGAAGAAGCCATATACCAAGTTTTGTCAAGAAATGTTAAAAAATAAGTAAGATATAGAATTTTTTTATTTCCCATAAGGATAACATGGGGAATGATTATGCAGGTTTGCTGCCACAAAAATTGAAATTTCGGGGATTTTTGACTAAAATACATTATATCTCATCTAGATGAAGCCACAAACCAAGTTTAATTAAGATACGTTGAGAAATGAGCGAGATATAGAATTTTACTTATTCCCCATAAGGTTAACATTGGGACAACGTACTGTGTTTACCACTTTCAATATCTCGGTAACCAATGGACATAGAGCAATGATTCAAAATACTAAATTGTTTGTTTTTTTGAGGCGAATCCAATGGTGCCAACAAAAATTTGATTGATTTCATTTTTTTACGTAAAAACCCCAAAAAACCCATTTTTGGGGGGGTTATTCCCCCTTTACCCCCCCTTCCGATAGTCCGATCGGGCTGGTTTACGAACTTGTCCAATCGATCACCACTTTACATGTCTGTACCAAATTTCATTAAGATCGGACCATATTTACGGCCGCTATCGTGCTCACAGACACATATATATATATAGATAGATAGATAGATAGATAGATAGATAGATAGATAGATAGATAGATAGATAGATAGATAGATAGATATAAATTCGAACGAATGGTATTTTTTGCTTCTGGTGGCCCCAAAACGAAAAGTTATCATGGACTCGGGCTTAGGTCTTACCATGAGACCTACGGTAATAGCTTCTTCCCTATAGGGGAAATTCGCTAAAAATAATCATTAACTATGGTATTCATAATCAAACCTGAAATTGAACTTAAGAGTGTTAAACGTGTCTCATTATTACAAGTGTAAAGTAGTCAATACTGTAACTTACAAATAAATAAAGAAGTTATATTCACTGAGCTCGTAATCTGGAGTCGCCAATCTGTGTTTAAAAAACGTGCCGCTGACTCCGCTGTGTTTTTAATTGTTTTGTTGGTGAGGCAGTGATAATATTCATAATTTAAGTCAATGTTAATTTCTATTATCATTGTTTTAAAGTACATTACAAGTTAAACCAGGTGGCAAACGTAACTTTTAAATCTTGGGTGATGTTTTTATGAAAAGCAACTATTTTTTTAAGTTAAGTTATTATTTAGGAAAGAAGAGAAAAGTCCTGCTTCCTGGTTTGGAGGCACAAGTGTATAGAAATAAACGGTACTGAAGAGCAAGCAGTGGGAGATTTTATTATTATTTTACTAATAACTATAATTAAAATTAATAGTAAAGTACCTGGTGGACCGAGCCTTGCTCGGTGTTATTTCGCGTTTACCAGTTCATCCAGTTACTATAAAATATTTCAATGTCATAAAATTGATAAATAGAAACCTTTTTTATTGCTCCATGAACTTTTCATCCCACTTACTGTATTTTCCCTTAATGGCTATAGATTCCAAACAGCTGTTATGATTACTTCATTTGTTTACACTTTCCTTGTTTATTTTCGTTGTTATCACGGCAACCCGTAAGGCCAATGTTAAAATTTTACATCTTTAAAATTCGATTTATTACGTTATTAGATTTTCTCTGCCAAGTAATCTGCATAAAATACGTTTTTGAGTCATAAGTTACTTATTTCCAGACTTTGAAGGAAATCCTCGGAGCCGTTTTTGAGATCGTTGTGCAAACATACAAGCACGCACGCAAGATAACATTGCTCGTATAAGAGTATAGGATAACTTAGTTAATTTGAAAATCCATAAGTCAATGTCAGATGGCCATCTCTTGACTCTGAATTTTTGACAGTGTCCCACGAACGAGCAAATGTGACCAACACACAACAAAGCAAAAAGCGGCGACCTTGACGGGAAGCTTTTCACATATATTTGGTCAGAGAGTAGTGTTTCCAGACGTAACATAGAGCTCAGTGGATATATTACCCGTGAGGCCGTAGGCGCATCTTTTGGAGCCGGTGCGGCGTGACTTCGTCCGGTGTGATGTAAAAAAGGGCTAAATGTCATTAAAAATAAATTTGGTTATTTAATTATTATGGTATAATTCCGTCGCATTGTGTGAAACGAAATTGTTGCTACAAACGTGAATCATAAAACACGATTGCATACACTGAAAAGAGTCACTTCGCTCCTAGTGATGAATTGAACACTACTAATGAATCAATAATGATATTTATAAACCATTTAAAGTTTTATTAATTAATTTTTCAAGCTTAAAGTAGTCTATTCTTGAAAGTACAAATAAAGTAGTAATTACTATATTACTTTCCATTAATATTATGGAATTTGTAAAAACAACCTTAAGTGTTTGGTTATCAATACCACAATTTCATTCTACAGTAGTCATTACCTTATTACGGTACTTATTATCTTATTAAATTAACTTTAAGGAATGTGTAAAAACAACAGTAACTTTATGGTAACATGTACAGATATTTCATTGTTATTGTACAAATAACTTTAGTAAGGTTGAAAACAAGGTTAACCTTAAAAATATTGTAAAAACAACCATAGAGTTTTTTCCGTGTAATCGTTAATGAGAGTCAATGTTCCGTCGGTCAATGTTTTTAGGACGACATGTAGTGACACGCTATTGTTGACGGCTGAGGGCAGAATGACAGTGCTGCGCTCTAGCGACGCGTTGTCGCGCATGCGCACTAGCCGTTTTTGCTAGTGCGCATCCACCCCACTGGGCCCCAAGAATCGGCGTCAGTTATAAATGACTGGCGCTTGAAACGTTCTCTGATTGACTGTTCTTCTTCTTTGGAAGAAAACATCAGGGAGTGTAGGAATACCGATAGAAACAAAAATAAAACTGAATATAAAACAATTTATTGATGAAAACGTACAAAAACTTAATGTAGTTACTAAAACGTGATAAGTCGTGTTGCTAAAAGTTATCCACATGTGGTGCTTAAATCGTTATTCTACCCACTTCTTTTGGGGACAATTTCCAGGCCTTGGCTTCTTAGTTTTTGAAATATACACTGAGAAAAATATCTTAGCGGAAAAGCAGATTTTTTGCCCCAAGTCTTGAGTTTGTACTCGCGATACGTAAATAAGGACTTGGCTCACGTACAGGAGTGTTGTGTCTGGACCCAGCTCAATGACTCGGTAGAGGTTTGGGTATTAGTACAGACGCAGGACTCGCAGTCCTTCTTTAAGAACTTTTTCTCTGTAATTATGCTCGAACTGCCGTATTTGCAAATAATTAGGGAATTTACCGTGATTTTAAGGAAAAAAAACATTAAAGTGACGTCTTGGATGGTTTGTATACGTCAGAAAACACGTCATAAGTTTATCCATCATTACTTTCTGCCTGAATCCCACTGCATTTACGATAGGCGTATGGATGAGAACTTCAAATTATTTCCATGTGATTTCGTAAAAGCAGTTAGTCTCTACCCTGTTTTAGTTCGCACTATCATCAAATATTGTATTTCAATCGAGTACATATTTTTTAACCAAATCTAGATTCATTTTTTAAGTCCGTTGTGTTTGGAATTGAAAAACATGTATGTAATTACAAATGTGATACAAGTTTCAACAATAACTTTTGGTATCTATAATACATATTTTATTAATGTTTTTTATTGATTTACTTACTGCAGTACCATTGATAGTAAATACACATAAAGTAAATGATTGTTAAACACCTACGTCTAAAAAAATATGAAATTTCCAATTTTTCAGAGTAGAAAAAGCTTAGATTTTTAAAGAAAATCAAATCGTTATGTTTTGTCAGCGTTTTATTTTTTATGTTTAATATTTTAAGTTTTATTTTTAAATAGTTGCAAGGACGCACTGATCAGTTTTAGTCCTTAAGATTAATTACTTTTAGTGATAAGATTAATTTTATCAGCTCAAAGTTCACACGAACAAATGATCAAAAAAAGTAATTGCACTGTTTTTTAAACCCTGCTTCTATTTTAATAACTCAGGTATTTTTAGCAAAGTCTTTAATAAGATGAATAGTAAAAAATAGAATGCAGGTTGAGTATAACCTTGCGTTGTTTTGCTGCCACTTTTAAATGTATCAAATAAATATGTCAGGGCAATAAATTGTAACTAATATAGGTGTAAATACCTTGTACTGTGAAAGTGATCCTTTGTAGTCTCATATTATGGGCTACTGTAGTTTTAATCTCAGAGGGATCTTCCTCAGGTGATGGGAATCAAATTTCATTCCAGTGGAAGTCGTCAAGAAGCATTAAAAACCATCATGACACATACCCACGTAACACAAACAGACAGACGCACACAACGAACAAACATTACTTTTTATAAAAATTCCGGTACCGGGAAACACGCACGACACGTACGGAGGGCTAGACTCTAGGCATTTACCCATAAATTGTCACTGTAGAGAAGTACCATATAGCGTAAAACTGCACTTATCACTTCTTCAGATGCTATTCAACAACTACGCTAGTCGACATGTAGCCAAAAGCCAATGGATATAGCAGTCTTCACCTGAACATACAAGTCAAGAAACATCGGGCGTGGTTAGAACTTGGATGGGTGACCGCTAGAAGGACCCAGTCATGTTTTTACTGATTCAAGTAAAAATACCGGTAAGTTCAGAGACTAGGCAAGTCATTGCATAGAAATCGGTTGTATTTTACGAGAATAGGAGTAGTGGGGAAGTGGCGTTTCTGGCTCACGTTGCATAAATCAAATTTGACAGCTACTTCCGGTCACGCGATGTGATATGCTGTGACGTGTAGGTGGTCATTTAAAGTTTAAATGCCCGGCTGTGATGTCCGGGAGTGGGTCAAGGTCGGCTAGGGATGTTTTTAAAAAAGTTCTTGCATTTTCGGGAAATCCAAAAATGCAAGATTTTTTATTTTTTATTTTTACAAAAGTATTATTTTACATTATGTTTGAAAAGTTTGTTCCCAAATTTGAAAAGTAGTTTGTTGTGGTGCTGAAGTTTTTTGCTTATTTTCATTCTTCTTGATGTAAGTTGGAAAAACACATTTTTCGTTTTGATTGTTTGTTGCATAAAGTTCCAAAGATAAGCCGAACCCAGTGGCTATAAGTTGTTTTAGTTTTTAGTCTTCATTAAAAATTTCCAAATCCTTGTAGGTTGTAAGATTGATGGTGTTGTAGTGGATCCCGCGAATGTTGAGAGACATGACTAGAGTTGTTTACTCGACTAGAGGTGTAGCAGGAATGATTATTGCAAAGCCGGTGCTGCGGGTACCTCTGACGGTGGGGGTAGTGGTGGGGATAAAAAATGGCAGCCGTTTGTTTAATTACTTTGCATTTAATCGCTGCTACAATAGACCGAGTCGATGTTGCAATTCTTCTAGTTTATCCAACTGGTTGTTTTGATATGTTTTGCAACTTAATTTACAGTAGCAGAAAGAATTACATGTATTACAAGCTTTTCCGTCAACTTGATCTTCAGGTATTTTAAAACAATTTTCTTTGCAACAATAAGATAAAAGTGGTAGATTATTTCTTTTGGATGACATGTTGGTTGTAGCTTGTCTTAAACAGAACTGAGTCTCTGAACGTTAGGGTTTCGTTTATATGTAAAGTATTTGAATAAAACTAACGAATAAAATTATCGAATAATACTATCGGATAAAAGTTCAAGGTCATCCGTTTGAGCTTTTAAAAAATACAACATATCATTATATAAAAACATATACTGATATGTTGTTTTTTATCTTTTTATTTCAAACATTTTTTTACAATACAATATTTACAATGTTAATTTAATCTATTATTTTTGTGTGATGTGCAGAGTGAGTTCCGTAGAGTTGTTGCCGCTTATTCCGTGGGACACCAAATATAATGATCCTGGCTGAATTTCCCGCAGATCTTCATTTTGCAGTAACTCGACGAATCGTTTTGGAAGATATACTTGACATTTTGGTTCATCACCTGGTGTAAATGGTGCATCGGATAAAGATGCGACGATTGCGTCCCCATGCGTTGTATCAACTTTCTTCATTTCATGAACAATATAATGTTTGTGTTCTTTTAGTTCTGAACATTTCTTAATAATTAGAGTATTTGATTTTGAATGCGAGTTGAATTGTTCAACTAAACATTGGAGAAACTGTTGTGATGCCATCTTCTTCACTGGAGATGTTGTCTGTTCGGAGTATGGAGTAAGAGTGATACTCGGGGTGTGTTGCCTCCTCGTTTTTATAACCTTCGGAACCCCACCACATTCTTCCGTTTGTTGTAAGTAAGCAGCCAAGTGATCTACGTGTTGTAATGCGCATTGAGATTGGTTGTGTTTCGGATCTATTGTAGAAACACAAATATTTCTAGCATCAAAGTGAAAGGTTTTGTCCACTTTTATGTTTAAAACTTCTTTGTTCGTGTACTGTCGTATCCAATTCTTTTTTCCAATCCTCTGGTATATATGTACGTAAATTGTTGTCAAAAATGAAACATAATTTTGTGTACATTGTTGTACGGTAGAAAACCTTCAAACCAATGGATATGATGAAAATTATTTGTTAGCCATCTGTTTGTTATTTTAGTTTTTGACTTTAATTCATGAACAGAACACGGTGCTTCAAATAAGAACGGGTACGCTACTTGTGTGAGCAAATCTAAAATTACAAATTATTTTATGATAAATCTATCATCGTTTCCGCGAAATGCTTGAAATTCAATTACACAAGGTTTTGCTGCCATTTCTTCATCCAGTCTGCTCATCACGGTGTCTGCCGATCAACTGTTTTCCACACCACGGTAGGTTAGATATATAAACCAGGCCGTACAGTTATAGGCGCGTTGGTGTATGTTTAATGCGGGCATCGTCCCCAGTAGGCCTACCCCACGGTTTATTCTTTTGTTAAGTTACATTGTAGTTTTTAAACTTGCAGAGTTTCTTCTGTATTGTCGTTGTTTGTTTCTTCTGTATTGTTGTTGTTGGTTTCTTCTTCTGTAGCTTCCGTTGCAATTTCAGTAAAAGGTTCAAAGTTTCTCAACTGCCTCCACATTTCCACTTCGTGAGGTATTATATTAAAGATGGATGTATCTATTAGTCCGTATTGTGAAGTGCTGTCAGGTTGTTTTTCGCATGCATCTACCAAATATTCCTTAATAACAGAGCTTGAAAATACCAATTGTTTCATATACCTAGTGATAGGTGATGTTGCATAGATTAAAATGTAGAATTCTTCACGTGTTAGTAGAATTTTATTTTCAAATTGCGTCGAGTCTCTAATTCTTACTTGTTGTTGACCACGATGTTTAATAATGTCAATTTCATTGTCACACTCCAAAAGTCGAATGTTAGTTTTTCTTCCAAAGACACTGTTGGCTAAATAACATTCAATAAGATGTAGAAGTTTTAAAAAGAAATCCCAAGCATTTTTCTGAAAATAAAACCATCTTTCTACCATGGCTCAGTATTACTGCGGGAGGGTAGTCTAATGATTTTGCCAATCCTATTGACACACTTTTACTCATGCAAGATGAAATAGGATAAAAGATGTGAAGGAAAACTTCAGTTAAAATCTTTGGTGGAATATTTTCTTCAAGTTTTCTTTTCTTTCTTACGTTTGTTTTATTACTTTCCAAATTGTTATTTTGTTTTCCAAACTTTAAAAACTCATCAATTTCTTTTACAACATATTCTTCGAAATGTTTATCATCATCATGTTCCAATAAAGGTGCTGTTTCGGAAACGCCTTGTACAACTGATAAAGAACTCATTTTGTTTATAATGCTGTAGACGATGTTACCCATACAACTGTAGACAGTCAACTAAACAATTTGCGTTCCCGCTCCTGCTTTTATAATCGAGTGGTGGGGGTAATTTTTTCTTTTCTTTTTTACAAAACTGCTTTTACAATACCGGTTAAAGGTGTATATATAACAATTTTATCATGTAAAATTAAACAATAAGCAGATGTATCTTTGGGTACATTGTTTTCAAATTCCATTTCTATTTTATATCTACACTAGAAGATTTTACAGATTCATTTTGTTTGGAACAATCAACTACAACAATCGGATAGGTAGATTTAAATTGGTTTGGCGTTAATAAAGGTGTGTTTGTTTTTCCATAATAGGAATTTTGAAATATTGCGTACATATCGTACAAAACGCTAAACCTTTCTTTTGTAAAGTTTATGTTAAAGTTGTCGTATGGAAAGAATTGTGAGTTTGGAAACACCTTAAAATTTGTAAGTTTGCAATGATCAAATTCACCAGCATGTTTAGTTATCTCATTTCTTCTTTTTGTTTGTAATCCGAATATTGCATATCTTGCCTTTTCCAAATGAGTAGAAGTTTTTACAGTCCATGTATGACGCTGTGTTTCCGGTAAATCTGGATATTCATGAAACTCCCAACTTCTAAATGGTATTACAATATCACGATCTGATTTTAATGTTCTCAATAATGAAATTCTATTCTGATTATTTAACCGTACATGCGGTATTCTCCAAACAATCTTGTCTAAATGCATTTTCCATTCTAAAGTAGCTTCCGTTGTTCCATCAGGCACCATAATAATATCTTTGTCGTTTGGTGATCTTAACAACACTAATTCTTGTTTTACGTTTATTATTATTTTTCGGTAATCTTCGGCAAAGCCTAAAAGCAATCTTAAAGGAACGTAAAAGTCAAAATTGCCTGAACTGTTTGGAGTGATTGTACTGGAATCGGGTGCTACCCATCCTGCGGCGGCCAGCATATGTGTTTCACTCGGTGTTTTTCACCTTTTTTGTTGAATCTACTGTAACTCCGGAAATTTCATATCTTATTTCATCAAACAAATATGCCATGGGGTTATTTATGAACGGAACAGTACTTGGAGTGGTTCCATCCCTTTTTGTTACCCTTCCTTCGATATACAAATAACTTGCACATGGAAGTGTATAAATATCTTGTTGTTGTATGGGAATTCTAATTTCATCATTATTGTTTAATTTTGACGAAGCGTAAGGGTTGTGCGTATGATATTCCTTTTCCCATAAGGTATCGTCGAATGTCGGACCCTGCGCTATATCCAATATTTCCATTATTAATAAGTTTTAATCCAATTTCTTCTAGAAAACGAATGTTATCACTTGTTAATTCTTCTATAGCTGACGTGCTACTGACTTGTTTACCAGTCAGCTCTTTCTTTTTAAATGATAACCCCATTGCTATGCGGTTGATTTTATATGTATTCGTATAGTTATAGGTTCCTCTCTAAAATCAATATGATTTCCGTCTTGATCTAGTATGTTCACCACAATGTCTGAAATAAAACTGGTATTTAACGGTAGGTACACTAGGTTTTGTGGCTTTTCCACAATTTTAAAACCTGGAGAGACTGTTGGATAGAATGTGTGCAATATATGAGTATTTTCTCCATCTCTATAAGAGCCTTGTATAATATTACAAGTAACATCTATACTGTTAACTTTCATTATTGTCACAGTTGTATCACCTGTATGGTTAATATTAGGTTGTAAAATTTTCGTTGTTTTAGGGAACCCTAATAAACTACCAATTGAATGTTCTTTGCTAAAATCTATATATAATTTAGATTTGATTTCAGCTTTCATAGTATTGTTATTTCCTTTTATTGTTATATTATCTTTTCCCATATGATTTTGTATCGCTTCATTTATATCATCAATTTAATATGCTCCAGTGGGTAAACTAAATACTTGTATATCTGAGTATTTGTTTGTATCTTTATCTTTTGTTTTTGTAATAATGTATTTTGTTATTAACATTTTCAGTACCTTTGGGATTCGAATTATAAGTTGTTATAACTAATAATGCGGCTTCCCATAATTTATCTTTTTCCAAACGTAACGCAGGAAAAAGAACACTTCGCAAAGTATATGAAGTTCCAGTTAATGATACTGTATAGGAAGACATCATAAGGTTGACTAACGCTTTAAAAAAAATCTAAACATAAATGTCCACATATTACCGTATTATCGGGTTGTTCTCATTTATAATTGTAAAGTACATTTTTAGCTGTTTTAAAGTAATATTGTAGTTCTTTTGGTGGCGGAAGATTACCAAAACTATCAAAGTAGTAAATAGTCGATCCCAGTTTTTTATAACATACCCAATGAGTGCCAGATCCTTCACTATTATCCAAATTTACTATTCCGGTTTCATTTTTCCAAATTTTAGCAGGTAATGCATCTTTCATAAACACTCCTCCAAAAAATGGAATTTTTAAACAAGAAACATAGGTAATTAATTCTTTATCTGTTAATTCTTTATTTGGAATTAGTAATTGTTTTTATCTAATTAAAAAAACGATACGGTCTGTACTGATTTAATGTATTAAATTTAATTTTGAATTATTTTAAAACTGAATAAACTTAAAACCAGGTTGAAGAAAAATCAAACAAATAATTATGTGTATAAAATATTATATTATGTTACAATACTGTTACTTTTCAACACTGACCTGTTGGCACTCCTGTGCGTTCTTGTGATTTGGAGGTATTATTAATCAGAAGCTAGGAAAAAGTTCACTCTTACACTATTCCCCAAAATTAGCACTGCTCGTTGAAAAAGTAAGTTAAAATAATATTATTTGTATAACTGAAAGAATCAAATATTGTATGTATAGTTCATTCTGAATGTCAAAAATGTAAATTTGCTTAGTGTGTTGTAATTTTGATAATTTAAACATAAAAAACATGAATTTTGTACTTTGAGTAATTTTATGTAAAGACTTTTCATGTATAATTTTGCAAGGATTTTGCACATGTTTCAGAGAAACTATTTTCTACCAGAATTGTATATTATTAGGTCAGATTTATTAAATTTTCTTATTCTGAATGAAAGTAAAAGACATAGGGATTATACTATTTTAGTTACCTTTTATTATTAAATTTTGGTAATTTTCAGACGAGCCCCCGGTGCACGGCGATAGTGGGGATAGAGTGAGTTTTGCACTATTACTGATATAGTAATAAAAATTAAGGAATTTAAATTCATGTAAATGTACGGACAGTTTATACCAATATATAAAATACAAGTACTCCACGGAGTCAAGAATAATTTATTGAACATGTCCAATTTATTATTACCAGTTATTAAAGATGTATGTTGTTTTAACCTCACATCCAAAGGCTGATTCTAATTAATTGCAGTCTTGTCAACCGAAATTTCATATAAAGGTACTAGTCCCTAATTGGCATCTGCGGGGCGTAGTACAGGCCTTAGGTATAATCCTCCTCCTTTTTTATCATTGACCATATTTTTGGTTTCTTTTTATTTTTACCTGCGGTGGATCGTCGTTTCCTTCTTATATTTCCTCCACGTTTCTTTGCAGGTTTTCTCCTCCTTTTTCCACCTCCTTTCTTCTTTCCACCTCCAAACGTCGGTTTACTCTTCATTGCTGCTGATACCGCTAAGGCCGCTGCTTTTTCACCGATACTAGCGTCACTGGATGTTACTCTTTGCCAAGCTTTTTCAGCAAGTGCTCTATCCGCTATTGATCTATTTATAGTATCTGCAAACTTTGAATATGCTATATCGTGTTATTTGCAGGCTTGATCAAGTTTATTTATTTCAAGATCTCCTCTAGCAAGTCTTTATTTTCAATTTTGTTCCAGGACCACAATATTGATAACCTCCGGGTAAATGTAGTTCTACAGGTAATAAATCGATAGCCTTATTAACTATAGCTCCAACCGGCTTAGTAATAAGAGAAAATGCTGTTGACGCTATTCCTCTTCCTCTCTTTATAACGTGTCGATTATGACTGATGCGTTGAACTTTCAACATGGTCTTTTATAGTGAAAGGAAATGACAATACTTGTTTATTTTATAAATGCTTTATAATGAATGATGCACTTATTCTTTGGCATTGTTTATTTATAATAAACATGTATAAGTATTTTGTTTATGGGTAATAAACTTTTACCCAGTCCTTCAGTAGGATTGTATCTTTTTTATCATTATCAATTTGAGAAAATCTTAAATTTCCAGTTTTCATATTTAAAAAATATTTTTCCATAACATTTTTTTAACCCAATGTAGTTTTTGATCAGATTTTATGGGCTTTATTGTGTTATAAACATCATATAGCACTACACTTAAGAGTCTTATAATGTTATTTACATTAACAGCATCAGTAATATCAATAGGGTCATCTAAGTTACTCAATCGCATGTTTTTACAATAAAAAAAAGTTTTATGTAGATCTGTTCTTAAGCATCTCTCACGCCATTCTTTTACTACAACTGCATCACTGTCTCCTACTCCTATTCCAACATTGGTTAGTGGTTTCCCTTTGAAATCAAAGGCTTGTCGATTATGTATACGACCTTCTTTATGTTCTTGTAATAGAGGAACTTGTCCAATTATTGCTACATCAATTTCATCCGAACCTTTTTTAACATTAGTAATAATTTTTGCATCCGCATCCCATCTTTGAATTGTTTAATTTCATTATTTGACTTATTGTAGCTGCATCTGATTTTTCAGTTCCTTCCTTAACGTTAATTAACATTTTATTTTTGCATTCAATTGTATTAATATCATGTGTAATACAATGATCTGTAAGATATTGAAGGTTTACCGCATCTTTCATATCTTTAGGGTCTCCAATATTGTGTATTATAAAGTTGTAAAAGGAAAATTTACCTGTTGTTTTAGGGATAACTGAATGTAAATACTTTTTGGTAACTGAATCTTGATCATTAACAGGATATGCTGTATTGGCTACTCTAAGATCTAAAGCATCATATACTTTATTATTACTTTTAGAATCATATCTTAAAGTTTGGTTTATGTACCACATTAAATATTCTTTATTTACTGAATCATTTTATCTATTGGTTTTTGAAGATTTACAATTCTATAAAAATTAGCGTTATACACTTCATTTTGAAGCTTTAAGCTAGGTAATGTTTCACTTTTTAAAGTTTTGAAATTTACTGCATCATTATCATCTTTTGGATCATTTACAAACTTTAAACGTTTGTTACTTATATCATAATCTCCATCGGATGTTAGTGGTAAACCACCTCTTTTTCCATAAGATCCTGATTTGGCTCCAGTTTCGGAATTACCGTCCAAACTTATCCACACACATGGTTATACTGAATGTTTAATCCGTTATACTTGTACTATATATACTCATATTTTATGCGATTACTCCTCGATTTCGCAGTTCGCCGACCAAAGCTACCCATTCGTTTTCTAAACCGCTATTGTCCGGCTGGTTTAGCTTCATATATCAACTTCATTCTGTCAACTAATTTGTTTATATCGTTGTTGTATATTATATTAGTATCATACAAGTTTTTCAATAATCCTTTTCCTGATAAACTTGGTTGATTTGTTTTTCTCCTTTTATGTAAAATATTTATTTCAGCAGAAGATAATGATTTCCTTTTTATGGGATCCCTTCGTTTTGGTGGGAAAAGTTTAGCAATAATAGTTTTATATTTTTCTGATGTATTTCTGTGAACATTGAAATTTTTAGAATAATTTTTCTTATGCGCATCTGTATCCTCCAATATTTGTTTAAAAATGTTTAAATCCTTTTTAGTATATTTATTAGGTCTCGGTTTAAAAATAAGTTCAAACAATCCTTTTGTACCCTTGTATTGTTTATTATTTATAATAATATTGTCATATTCGTCGACATCAAGCTTGCTATCTCCAATCATTAGACCATTTTCTGCTATCCTAGCACCAATTGTATGATATTTTCGAGTTGGTTGTGCAGAATGTAACATTTTCAAAAATAAAATAACATCTCCTGAAAAATTAAATGTTGAAGTTTTAACATTTTGCCCCAATTGTTGTAATGGTTCAGTAATAGGTTTAAATGTTGATTCCAGAAATTTCTCTCTTTCACTTATTCCTAATCTTAACGCTCTGTTTTTATGTCTAATAGAATCACTAAGTGATTTTATTTCTTTTAATAGCTTTTCCTGATTAACCATGTTTACACCATGAAGACTTGTACAATAATGTTGACAATTAACGTGTTTAAACAAATTTATCAAAACCTATGCAACGACCATCTGTTATAGCTTTATCTTTCATAATTACCAAAAATCCGTATTTTTCCGCCCAAGCTTTTCCACAAAGCTCTTTGAATTTTTCTTTGAATTTTTCAAATGTCATATCAGCATTTACATGATCATTGTATATGTGTTTTAGGTTTGTATCGTCTTGTTTGAATAAAACTAAAATATTTGCATTGTCTCTAATAAGTTGTTTCGGAATTTTGCTATATGTTTGTCCGATATATATGCTATCAATATTATTATGTCTTCCCATGGCAAAATAGTTTCTAATAGTATCATGATTTTCACTATATATATCATCAAATATAAATACAGAATACGGCTTAGCCTGGTCTGGTTGCATAACACTGTCACTAGCGTTAAATTTGTAATAGTTTACATTAGGCACATCGGTCAGGATCCTTTCCAACAATTGATACTTTGGTTGAAGTAAGGACTTTGAAAAAATATATAGGTTATTAAACCGCAATCCTTTTGTGTTTGTGATTAAGTTAAACACAACGTTAGTCTTGCCACAGTTTGAAGGACCGCTTACTATACATCGTACAGTGTTTGGAAATAAACTGCCGTGTTTACCATTGTTGATTTTAACGTTATCTACAGTTGAATCATCAATGTTATTAATATTAAATTTATCTTTATGGTGAACAATCTCCATCTTATTCAAAATCAGAAGGAGAAATAAGTTGATTTAAAACTAAATCAAGTCTTTTATAGGTATCCACGAATCTTCAGTTTTGTCAAACCCCAACCAACGTACTTTAACTTGGTCTTTTTTCCTTTGCAACACCTTTTCAACAAGATAGACATCGCCTACTGTTGACTTTAACAATTCATGTCCGTAAAAACCGCCTTGTAACAAATTTCCTTTGTTGTCTTTTAAAACATAAGTTTCCGGTACAGTAGGTTGTACTTTATACACTGTAAAAACTTCGTTTGTCCAATTGGGCAGGTATTTTTTAGTAAACACTCCTTTGTATTTACTAATTCGAACTTTATCATTTAAATTAAATTTTCTTGGTTTTCTTTGTTCCGCTTTGGGCTGTGTATTCATTTTAATTCGTTATAAAACTAGTTTAGCGTTTTTCTTATTCACTTTGTTAGGTGGCATACCGATAGTTCTATGAAACTTGTTGTTGTACTCGCTTATTAATTTTGGTAAAATATCAACCCATACGTAAGAACCTCTTTTTGAAAACATTTTATACATTGCACCTTTTAAGGTACTATTAAATCTTTCAATTATAGCTGCCTTTTTTCAGAATTTGTGGAATAGTGATTTATCTTATATTTTTTCATTAACAGGGCAAAAGATTTATTAAAAAATTCTTTTCCATCATCAGTTTGTTAATGTTTAATTTTATTTTTATCTCTTTTTATAGTTACTTCCATAGCTTTTGTTACGCTGTTACCGGTTTTGTCTTTTAATGGCAAAGCAACTGCAACTTTAGTAAAACAATTAATAATCGTATGTATGTATTTAAATCCTTTGTTTATTTTACTATGCGGTTGCATTTCAATGAAATCTGCTTGACATAAATCATTTATTCCTTTTACAACAGTGTTTCTTCGTGGAAACCTTATTCTTGCAGGTTTATGAAGTTCATTAACAACCTTCTCCTTTAACTCTGTCATGATGTTTTTACTATCACACTCAAGTTGGTATTGAACGTTTCTTTTTTGCATCCGCTTTTATAGTTCAAGGTCATTTCAACATGTGTAAAAAAGGGGGAAATCACAGCGAGCATGCTGTGATTTCCCCTTTTTCTCTTTTTTTAGGAAAGGAAAAGGTTTTACTCATCGATAGGATTGAGAGAATAGTGGCCGAATGGTAGAGTGTGAATTTTGTCTGGAAGAATGTGCCGTTTGTCATCATTGCAGCAGAGTGCTTTTTTCACTTCTATTACGCTGTACAGTTGATGGTTGAAACTTCTGATGGTGTTGAATTTTGCAGTCATACTTATGTCTTCTAATAAGCATTGCTTGTAGTGTTCGAAATTTACATTCTTCTTAAGATACAAACTTTTTACACCCTTAGCTTTTTTAATAACACTGTTTTCTTCTTTATGCAATTGTAGTGAATACAATTTTGACATGAGTGCAATAAGTTCTTCCAGTAAAATTCCATTTGCTTAATCTTTAAATGTTCCAAGTTTCTTTTTGTTTCGATCATTGTCATAATTTAAATGATCATTTGGATAATCACTAAAATCATATTTGTGAACAAATGTTCCAAGATCCAAATACATATCTTTAGTAAGAATCCAATAGATGAAAGCGTCGGTGTCCATGTAGGCGATTCCGATGTTATCTCTACCGTAGAAGTCGACCATTTTGTTGTAGTGGAAATCGTTCGTGTGAGTTTTGGAAATATCCAAGATTGACATTCCAACGTACAACGGACGATCCATTTTCACGCTTGTCTCTTCATAGATACTGCAACAAGGTTTTCATTGGTAATAATGGTTGTACCAAAGTCTGGTTTTTGTACAAGTTTTTGTAGTTTTTCCGGATCTGTAACTAATTTAACATTTTTGTGTTTTCTTTTGTTTTCCAATGTTTTGCCAAATATCGCATTATTCATTAATTTAAAAAAGTCCTTTTGAAATGTTGATGTTGCAGCTGCTCTTCTTCTGGTGTTTGAATCAATTTACGGTTTTAACCAGCACGATTTGGAAAATTTTATTCCTCGATGAATTTTGGTTATACGTAAACCCAACTGGAGTGCTTGTTGAACAACCCAAAAGTGAGCTACGTATCTTTGTTTATTTTCAAGAGTCATCATTAATTTAAGATATTTGCCAATTGGTGAAACTTCTGTTTTTGCAAGGAGCGGAAGATCGTAATGAAGAGCATGCAAGTGTTCTGGATATTCAAAGTCACAGTCCAATATGTATCCGGTGTCTCCGTCTTTTGAAATTTGTGAAATATCACCAATAGAGTCTGGATTAACCCATTCAAAGTTCCAAAATGGAAGTGGATTAGACATGGCCCATCCGTATAAATTGTTGGCATTGAAATATCCCAAGAACACTAACGGTTTTTCTTCATCGCAGTCTGAAGGTATTTGTTGTTAGCTTTAACATATCTAGTAACACTTTGGGTTAATCCACCTCTAACGCCCGATTCGATCATCAACACCATGTCAATATCTGTTAATAATTGAAGGTTGCACTTTGTTTCTTTTAGCATAGCTTGCCAAGCTAGTCCTGGAGACGTATAAGAATGAAGAGGGTCTAATCCGTAAGCTTCACAACAGGTGTTTCTAAATTCTTCCATTACATCGCAAAGAAGGGTCACATCGAGTTTCACATAAAAATCAGAATAATCTCCCAAAGTGTTCACCCAAAGTGTTCATTTCCAATTCGTCCCAAACTCTGCATGCGTGTTGATAGTCTTCATGTGAAATATCCGAATCGGTAAGTTTACTTTTGAATGCTTCTGGTGGAGGAAGTGATGTTTCTTGAAATTTATGTAGTCCATCAATGTAATCATACGGGAAGACTCCTTTCCGAAGAACCAAATTCATTTTTTCTGCAGGTACAATTTCGATTGTTTCTATTCAATTTTGTCTTCTTAAATTTTCAGATAGTTTCATAAGACTAGAAGGCATAAATCTAAAAGAATCTACCAATCTAAGTTTAATTTTAGCTACCTTTTTTGAAAAGCTTATAAACTTTTCCATAGTTTGTGCCAAAACGTCTATTTCACCGTTTCTCTTGCTAATTCGGGAATGATAAAATGTCCATCGTATCCGCTAAGATTGTGAAAAACACAAGGATAAAAGATGGTCGTTTGTAGTTGATGTTACAACCGTTGCAAGCTGCCCCTCTGTAGGCTCCCGTCAGATGGTCATGGTCGCGAACTTTAACTTTATTTTGTGTAAATAGATTGTTACACAAATAGCATGTTATTGCTGAACTATAAAGATCAAGTTCTTCCGGTGTCATTGGTGACATAGGAACTACATTGCTGTACATTGCTTCCACTTTCCCAGCAATGTCGTGTAAATCATCAACAAAGTATCGAGCTGCTTCTTCACCACGATAGATTTTTGGTGTAGATGACAAACCATATTCTTCGAGATGTTCTTCAGGCAGAGTGGATTTTACTATTAAACAGTAGCTGTTTGGCTTGTGAAGTTGATACTTTGTTCTGCTTGTAATTTCCTCTCCTTCTTCTTGTTCAAGTGGAAGCAATGAAGATTCAAAACCTGCACACACTACAACGGGAATTCTGTATTGTTGGATAACTTTGTCAAATTTTACTTGCAATCTGCTAGGGTGTGGTAATTTAATTCTTACTTCATAGTTTTCACTGCATAATCTTTGGTGTTCCGTCAGCCATTCTGAACCTCCTCTTCTTAAAGGTTTATTTTCATAACAGAAACATCTTTTACAAGTTGTTTTTGGTTGTTCACGTTTTGATAACTGTTTACAAACTAGAGCTTCAAACTTTTTAGTATATACATAATGTGAAATATCATCTTTGGTTATTGATAATAAATCAGTATGATCTCTGCGTTCGGTGGGTGTTATACGTAAGGGGTAGACATTGTTGGATGAATCTAAACAAAATATGTTTACAGATGCAAAAGGAATTTTCTTTTCAAATTTTGATATGTCTTGAATTGCAACAGGATAAGTCATGCCTTGAAAGTTATACTTATGGCAAACCTCATCGTATGCTCTACTCGGTCGTACCACATTATCTTGTACATATTTTGCAAGCATTGCATACTTGAAACATTCAGCATTTTTATTTTTTACGTTAACACAAGATTTGGTTACTTGAATCTTCTTTGGCTAAGCAATATAACTACTACCTCTCATTCCATATCCATGTTTATGAACTCTTACATCTAAGCTTGTTATACCTAACAAACTCCATCCTGAACCTCTTCCTTCGTGTTCTTGCAATTTTGTTAAAAGTTCTTCAAAATATTCATCCACGATTGAACTTATATCCGATGCAAACATGATGGTTTTGTTTTTAGTTAAAAATCCTCTTGGTGATGTTTAATTCTGAACATTTGTAAATACAGTATCTAATAATATTCCAAACTTTATAAAATTTAATCTTCTTAGTTCATTGTTCAATGTTTCTATTACTAATGTTTTTGCTTTTGATATAAATTGTGCAAGTTGCAATTGAGCATTGTCAATCTTAAAATGAGTTACTACACTACCTGGTAAAGCTCGGGCGTGTAATTCCACATTCAAAGATGGTCCGGGTGCGTACTGAATAACATTTGGTCTTGAATTTAGTTGTTGTTGATGGGTAGCCAGCATTTGATCTAAATCTTCCAAATCTTCTTCTTCTTCTTCTTTTTCTGCATATTGGTTGGTTTTGTTGTTATGGTAGATTTCTTGGTGTATATTTAGTAAAATTTCATCTTCAAAAGATTCTTCGCAACTGATGCAGTAATACATGATGTAGGTGTGCTCTCCACAAGAGTTGCCGTAATAATGAAAACCACTCTAAAACTACCCCTATTTATAACATTCCCCCACCACTTTTCCTCCAACACAAAAAGTGTAAATAACAGTTAAATTCCTTATATTTTAAAAACCCCTAAGTTTCAAGATCATCCAATGTAAGTGTAAAGGTCAAATAATGGAAGTTTAAAAAAATCTAAGTGTCAAGGTCAAATAATGTAAGTTAAAAAAAATCTAAATGCCAAGGTTAAATAATGTAAGTTTTAAAAATTACATATTATTCGTTTTAACTATCATCATTATCGGTGTTGTCCAAATATTCTATTTCCGAATCGCTTCCATCTTCCTCCATATCTAATGGAAACAAACGACGAACAACACAGAGAGCATACATACATTTTTCTGTGTCACTGTTGCACGTTACAGATGTTAACGGTGTTACGATAACTTTATTTTCAGTCTCTAGCGTTTCTATTCCTATTATTTCAAAATCATAGCATGGACTTACTGGTTCTACAAAAATATTCTTTTCATCAGTTACATCTTCTACTACAATTAAACCATTTTCAAAAAATACCTTCCTCATCAGTTAAATCTTCTGGCTTAACCAATTTATGTTGGAGGCATTCAGTGTTGTCTGTTGAAGGCATTCTAAAAGAAACTTGATATTGTATTGTAAAGTAAATGTTAAAGCAAATATTTAAAAATTTTCTAAGTCCTAAATATAATATTAATTATTGGGAAGTTTTAACACTTAACATTTTTACAAGTCCAATGTAAAGTAAAATAAAGAAAGAAGTGTTGTTGCCTGTTGGAACAGTGGCGAAAGATGGATGGAAACTAAACTCGCAGCATGGCTCCTGTGGTTTATTGTAAAATAAATGTTGAAACAAATGTTTAAAAAACTTCTAAGTCCTAAAATAATAATTATTGGGAAGTTTTAACATTTAAATTTTTACAAGCCCAATGTAAAGTAAAATAAAGAAAGAAGTGATGTTGCCTGTTGTAACAGTGGCGAAAGAATGATGGAATCTAAACTCGCAGCGAGGCTCCTGTGGTTTGGGAGTGGGTAAGCAAGGAGGGGGATGACCTCGAGCCGAGTTCGGGTCCGGGGTCTGCACTTGTGTTTCGGTGTCAGTTGCTCGCTAGACAGTGAGGTGGTAACATGCTCACAAGGCGCCCTGAATATTTTATCATTTTTACTGTTTAGTGAAAAATATCTTGGTGTTATTTGTATAATAACATCTTGACGTAGGACTGATGAATTTTAAGGCATGGTAGTTTAAGCATGGTAGTTGTCTGTGCTTGTAGACACCCTAGGGTTTGTAGTTTGTTTATAATTTGCTGGTTTGGTAGTTAGTAGTTAGTATTAATTTAAAATCTTTCTTTTCCTTACAATATATTTTGCCTGGAGTGTTTAGGTTTAAAGTGATAAAGTAAAATTTTAAGACTGTTATATGATATGTTTGAATACCTTTCAATTCCAACTTCCTTGTTCCAACAAGCTTGTTGAGGGCATTCCCTCTCTTGTCTTGTACTCCTTTGTAGTTAGGGACACCTTTCAATTCCAATTTCCTTTCCTTTTTTCCTACCTTCTTTTGGAGTACTGGGTATCCAATTAACTTATGGTAAACCGGCTCCCGCTTTTGTGGTGATTACGGCCATAAAACCGGGTCACTTACAACCTCTATACGTGCTGGATGGGTAGTTCGCCTACCTCCAGAGTTTCGCCAGACCCCAGTTGATTTGCGCCTTATGGTAACTGCTGGCTCCTTTAGTGTTAGGAAATAAAAAAACATATTTGTATAACATTTTTATAAATTTAATTGAGCAACTTGCTATTTCAGAATAACATTTTTTTCAGCTCAGCGTTGCACGTTTATGGTGAGGTGTTAGGGATGGCCTATGTCTAGCTTACACCGTGATCATTATGTGCAGCGTTGGGCTGACTAATAATTTTTTACTTTTTATTTTTAGAATAACATTGTTTTAGCTAAGCGTTGTGTGTTTATGGTGAGGTTTGAGGGATGGCTTGTGTCTAGCTCACACTATAATCATTTGTGCAGTGCTAAGCTGACTAGCTATTTTATACTTTATAACTTTTTATAACTTTTTATTTTTATTAATTGTTGAACTCTAGGCAGGTTGTATTGTAAATTAGCTTTTCTTCTGTTAGGTTTCCGGGGGTGTACGGTTCTGTAAAACCGTACACCCCCATCCCCTTTTTAATTATTGAATGACCTTGACCTACTTTTTTTCAAGGTCAACAAAAGAGTTAGAGAGTTTCAAAGTTGCAAAATTGCTCCAAACCTATCATGCGGGTACTCAAATTACGCGGAATGAAAAGACGAACAAAAAGGTCCGGTAACATTTTTCGATAAAACCAACTGTATAGAAGTTATAACGCAAAAACAAAAGTTTCAGGGTCATTTAAAACTTTTACAAAACCTATCGTGCGGGTACTCAAATTACGCAGAATAACAAGACATACAAAAAAGGCCAGTAACATTTTTTGATAAAACCAACGGTATAGTTGTTATAACGTGAAAACTAAACTTTCAAGGTCATTTCAAACTTTTACAAAATATTGTTGGTTTAATAACAAATGTTACCGAAGCTTTTTGTTTGTCTCATAATTTAGTATAATTTAAGTACCCACAAAACAGGGTTTGGAAACTTCTAAAGTAAAATAAAAATGTCGGAAATGTTTTTTAGTTTTTGCGTTATAACTTCTCTACCGTTGGTTTGATTAAGGAATGTTACTGGATCTTTTTTGTTTGTCTTTTCATTCCACGCAATTTGAGTATCTGAATGATAGGTTTGGAGCAATTTTATAACAGCCACTGCCACCGTGTGTTGTCGAAGCCGCTCACTAACAGAACGGCGATGAAATCAATTTGGCGGTTCGGGGGGGGAGTCCTCCGTTTTGTTGCCAGGGGGGTTCTCCGTTTTGTTGCCGGGGGGGGTTGCAAAATCGCTCCAAACCTATCATGCGGGTACTCAAATTACGCGGAATGAAAAGACAAACAAAAAAGTCCAGTAACATTTTTCGATGAAACCAACTGTATAGAAGTTATAACGCAAAAACAAGTTTCAAGGTCATTTAAAACTTTTACAAAACCTATCGTGCGGGTACTCAAATTACGCAGAATAACAAGACAAACAAAAAAGGTCCAGTAACATTTTTGGGTAAAATTAACGGTATAACAGTTACAACGCCAAAACTAAAATTTCAAGGTCTTTTAAAACTTACAAAATTTTTAATTCTGAAAGTAGGTCAAGGTCATTTAAAAATAAAAATGATGAAACCACCCCTTAAAAGTAGGTCAAGGTCATTCAAAAATTAAAAAGGGGATGGGGGTTTACGGTTTTACAGAACCGTACACACCCGGAAACCTAACAGAAGAAAAGCTAATTTACAATACAACCTGCCTAGAGTTTAACAATTAATAAAAATATAGCTAGTCAGCTTAGCATTGCACATAATGATTACAATGTGAGCTAGACATAGGCCATCTTTCACACCTCACCATAAACACACAACGCTTAGCTAAAAAAAAATATAATTCTAAAAATAAAAAGGCAAAAATAATTAGTCAGTTCAGCGCTGCACATAATGATTACGGTGTAAGCTAGACATAGGCCATCCCTTACACCTCACCATAAGCGCACAACACTGAGCTAAAGAAAAAATGTTATTTTGAAATAGCAAGTTGTTTAATTAAATTTAGAAAAATGTTATACAAATATGTTTTTATTTCCTAACACTAAAGGAGCCAGCGACTCACCATAAGGCGCAAATCAACTAGGGTCTAGCGAAACTCCGGAGGTAGGCGAACTACCCATCCAGCACGTATAGAGGTTGTAAGTGACCCGGTTTGATGGCCGTAATCACCACAAAAGCGGGAGCCGGTTTACCATAAATTAATTGGTTACCGAGTACTCCAAAGAGGGTAGGAAAAAAGGAAAGGAAATTGGAATTGAAAGGTGTCCCTAACTAAAAAGGAGTACAAGACAAGAGAGGGAATGCCCTCAACAAGCTTGTTGGAACAAGGAAGTTGGAATTGAAAGGTACTAAAACATATCATATAACAATCTTAAAATATTACTTTATCACTTTAAATTTAAACACTCCATGCAAAATATACTTTAAGTAAAAGAAAGATTTTAAAATAATACTAACTACTAACTACCAAACCAGCAAATTAAAAACAAACTACAAACCCTAGGGTATCTACAAGCACAACAACTACCATGCTTAAACTACCATGCCTTAAAATTAATCAGTCCTACGTCAAGATGTTATTTTGCAAATAAAACCAAAATATTTTCACTAAACAGTAAAAATGATAAAATATTCAGGGCGCCTTGTGAGCATGTTACCACCTCACTGTCTAGCGAGCGACTGATACCGAAACACAAGTGCGGACCCCCTTTTGTCAACTCTGTCCACCTGGCGTGGCAACTGGCTGACCACCTGGTGTGGCAGCGAGGTCGACCACCTGTATTGCCTTGGACACCGGTGACCTTGGACCGGGCTTTTTGTTTGTCCATCATTTTCTATAATTTAAGTACCCACAAAATAGGGTTTGGAAACTTATAAAGTAAAATATATAATGTTGGAATTTTTTTTATATTTTTGCGTTATGACTTCTATACCGTTGGTTTGATTGAAAAATGTTACTGGACCTGTTTTGTTTGTCTTTTCATTCCGCGTAATTTGAGTATCTGCATGATAGGTTCGGAGCAATTTTATAACAGCCACTGCCACCGTGTACCGTCGAAGCCGGAACGGCGATGAGATCAAGTTGGCGGCCCGGGGGGGGGCCCTCCGTTTTTAACCTTGACCTTGACCTTGACCACGCGGGGGGGGTTGCAAAATTCCTGTAAACCCATCATGCGGGTACTCAAATTACGCGGAATGAAAAGACAAACAAAAAGGACAAGTAATTTTTTTCGATAAAACCAACGGTTAAGAAGTTATAACGCGAAAACTAAAGTTTCAAGGTCATTTAAAACTTGTACAAAACCTATTATGTGAGCACTCAAATTACGCGGAATAGAAAGATAAACAAAATAGTTCATGTAACATTTTTCGATAAAACCAACGGTATAGAAGTTATAACAGAAAAACAAAATTTTCAAGGTCATTTAAAACTTGTACAAAACCTATCATGTGAGTACGCAAATTACGCGGAATAAATAGACAAACAAAAAGGTCCAATAACATTTTTAATAAAACCAACGGTATAGAAGTTATATTGCGAAAACTAAACTTTCAAGGTCATTTAAAACTTTTACAAAACCTATTATGTGAGCACTAAAATTACGCGGAATAAAAAGATAAACAAAAAGGACCAATAACATTTTTCGATAAAATTAACGGTATAGAAGTTATAACGCGAAAACTAAAGTTTCAAGGTCATTTTGTAACAGCTACTGCTACCGTGTGCCGTCGACGCCGCTCACTAGCCGAACGGCGATGAAATCAAGTTGGCGGATCAAGGGGGGGGTTCTACGTTTTGTTGGGGGGGGAGTTTGCAAAATTGTTCCAAACCTATCATTCGGGTACTCGAATTACGCGGAATCAAAAGACAAACAAAAAGGATCTTTAACATTTTTCGATAAAACCAACGGTAGAGAAGTTACAACGCAAGAACAAAAGTTTCAAGGTCATTTTGTAACAGCCACTGCCACCGTGTGCCGTCGACGCCGCTCACTAGCCAAACGGCGATGAAATCAAGTTGGCGGTTCAAGGGGGGGGGTCCAAGGATACTGGGGACCTTGCTTCACACACTACATTCAACAGCTCATTCTCTGCTTTGCCACCAACCTAACAACTCTTACTTCAACATGAACAAAAATACCTAAAAAGTTTTACTTCAACATGGAAAATACCTAAAAATGCTAATATTTCAAAAACGGTAAGTCCTACGCCATTTTTGAGGTCAAAAACCACCTACTACGTATTGTAGGTCCTCCCAAGGGATATCTACACATATGACAGGTCTTAACTAGGATGTTGCGGGTTGCATCTTGAAAAATGAAGGGGCAACCTGTGTGTAAAAATTCAAAAAATCATATCTTTCAAACGGTATAGGCTATTGAAGTGAAATTTGGTACATGGACACACATAAGCCGAGGCTAAAAAAATATAGGTACCTAACATGTGTTATGCGGTAAGCATCCGAGAAAATGGAGGGTCTATGTTTATGACGGTGTACCGAGGTTAAATTTAATTTGATACTTTAACTTTGAAGTGAAGTGAGGTGATATTAATAATTATTCAAAATGGACTTTATACGTGAAAGAGAAAGTTGAGCATAGAGCGGGAGGAAAAAGTAGTTACCTTTAAAAAATGTTCGTTGTAGTGTGGTAGAGATGCGGTGAAAATCATGATGAAAAATGAAGCGGTGACCCAGGCCTGGGGAATCCAATGGACATGATGAAAAACTGCTTGATGTTCACTGTTTCCCGGTCGACCACAGAGTGACACACAGGTCGAGTTGACCGTTGAACTTCCAGGATGTCTTAACATGACTAGGCTATTGTTAACTGTTTTGTATTGAAAGATAATGGATTCCGTGAGTTGGAGTGGTTTGTAGTGTGATTTTGTTAGGCCTATATGAAAATAATAAATATGCAAAACTCAAAAAATCCTTGTTTTTCTTCTTCATGTTAATTTATATTAATTAAAGAAATATTTTTCCCCTTCTTAGGATGAGAATTAATATTATTTATTTTTAAATAGTCCAAAATAATTGTTTACAAAAAACACTGAACAGGCTATACTATAAAATTGTATATTTCAGGAGGCAATTGTCAGATATAAACCAAACTTGGTATCTGGGTATATAGCAGCCTAACCTACATATAAAAATTTGCGCTGCGGGTTGCATCACACAAATGAAGGAGCTAAACAATATATCAGTGCCTATTCTATATCTTGAAAAATAATTAATGGATATTAACCAAACTTAATATGGGTACATGTAACATTAATTAAACTGAGACGTTTAGTAGTAGTGTAAAAGTGGTGGTATTAACGGTATAAAAGTTATAACGCAATAATTAAAAAAGTATTTTTCTACATTTTATATTTTACTTGATATCTTCCAAACCTTATCATGTGGGCACTCAAGTGTAAAAGTTATAACACAAAAACCAATTTTACATTTTTAACATTTAAACCAAGTTTATATTTAATCGCAACTGTAGTTTATTTTGCATTTTTTCAACTAAATATTTTTTGAAGTATCACGGCGATATAATAAAGTAGCATCTTTAAAATATTGTAACCTGTACAAAGTTAAATGTTTGAAAACGATATTTTATTACAAATATTTTTAAACCAAACGTTAAGAACGATTGTTTAATACTGACATGTTCACTCAACAAGAGCTATAGTACGACTAACACTACATATCCAAAAATTGCGAGGAGTCTCTCATGGTAGTGGGGGAAGGCAGGTGTGCGGCAGATGTTCCGTGCTGCGCATGTCATTTCAAGGGAGGCCACAGCACCGCCACCGACACATCAGTTTGCTGGTAGGACTCGCAGAGTAAACATCTAAATAAACATGAGTTCTGTTTTATGTGTTTATTTTATTAAGGATGGACTTTGCATTGAAACGCAAAGTTTCACTATTGATGCAGATCCTGTTCAACAAATTTTAGTACATCCTCCAGAAAATTATGATTCAATCTACATTTCTATGCATGAATCTAATGACCCCCCACCACCAACAACTGCCGACACGGAGTAGGACAGCGGCTACCACACGTCATTAAAGCTCCAGCTCTTCACCCGAGTACACATGGACTCTGAGCTTCAAGATAATACTGTTTCTTCTACATTTACACAAACTTCCGAACAATTACCTACTACAAATGAAACTACTACAAGTCTACAAGTACCTGAAATTTCATCAAGTGTTAGTTCTGATGCGCAAGCAATAATGTTATCATTAATAGGTTTCGACTAAAAAATTCAACAATGGAGGAAGAAAGAAATTTACTACTTTACAAGTTGGTTTTTGTGAACCCGTCGAAATTTGTTATTTGCCTACTTTTATTTTTATGTGGTTAGGATATTGGATACCTTGTTCAGGAAATGGTAACAGATAAAAAGGAAGAACATTCGCTACTTTTTAAAGTTTATGTTTATATAATTGCATATCTTTTTGGATACTTTGTAGTAGGATATTTTCTTATTGTTAACTTGTCGATTCCATTTTTAACATGGTATTTTAATAGAAATGAAAATCAACAAAACAACAATTAAGAAACAGTTTGTATAAAGAAACAAAAAACCTTGCATTTTCGGATTTCCCGAAAATTCAAGAACTTTTTTAAAAACTTCCCTAGCCGACATTGACCCACTTCCGGACATTTAAACTTTAAATGCCCATCACAGCCGGGCATTTAAACTTTAAATGACCACCTACACGTCACAGCTAAGTCACAGCTTATCACATCGCGTGACCGGAAGTAGCTGTCAAATTTGATTTATGCGAAGTGAGCCAGAAACGCCACTTCCCCACTACTAATAGGAATGTATATTCTGTGATAAACTGTGGTGAATGCAAAATGAATCGCAGGATATTCTGAGAAAGGTCTCTGCAATTACGAGAGCCAGACTCTGATCGACAGAACAACCGACAGTAATGACGTCATAGTCAGTGACGTCATAACTATATAGACAAACTAAGTCCTGATTTTCCGTGTGGCGGCCTCACTGCCGGAGCATTGAGCTGGGTCCAGACTGCAGTGGGTAACCCGCACACCATTATTTACGTGTACGTTCCACGTATTTAAGGACTGAATTTTTCTCAGTTTAGGGTAATCCAACTTTTCTATATTCAATCCTGGTCTTATCCTTTCACTTTCGAATATTTACTTCACGTGTTTTATTTTTACTTTCGCGATTTTGGTCCTTGGGTGACAGCGCAACGATCTGCGGGGATTCCATCTTTCGGCGAATAGAACGTTATTCCCAAGAAAGTCCGTGCAGTCCCGCAAAGCACGCAAAATTTGACAGACGAAATCAGGGCTACCAACTCAAATTTCTTCAAAACAAAATATACCACGGTGTAGCTCATGTCCTAGAGAACCTTTTTCACTAAATATCTCCGATTTTGAAATTTTGTCGCTTAGAACGTTTTACAGGGGACCCCTTCAATTAACTCATAATCTTATACAATATCATTTCCATCTACTAATTCATTCATTGTAAACGATTTGACGTTAATTTGTCAAGCAGAAAATTCTGTTGAATAAACTTAACTCGGGTTGAATTAAAAGCGTTCGGATGCAGGGTACCTCAGGTAGATGCAATGCGTTCAGGAGCTGGCCACTTTAGGTAGATAGATGTAATGCGTTCAGTTGCAGGATAATTCAGTTTGATGTAGTGTGTTCAGTTGCAGGATAACTCTGGTAGATGTAATACTTTCAGTTGCAGGATATTTGAGGTAGATGTAATAAGCTACTATTCAATGATGGAAAATGACCGCAAAAATGAAAATGAGAATATAAAAATCACCATCACCAGCAATGAATTTCAAACAAATAATTAATACGTTCAGTTGCACGATACTTCAGGTAGATGTAATACGTTCAGTTGCAGGATAATTCAGTTTGATGTAGTGTGTTCAATTGCAAGATAACTCAGGTAGATGTAACGCGTTCAGTTGCAGGATACTTGAGGAAGTTGTAATGCGGTTAGTTGTAGGGTACTTCAGATAGATGTGCTATTCACTCAGTTGCATGATTCTTCAGGTAAATGTAATTAAGTGACAATAAAGTATGAGGCGCTATCAGGAATCAGAACAATGATATACAGGGGCAACTAGAGGTGGAAGGGCTCTTACTATCTGAGCTCGCTACAAGGAGCCCTGTCTTTGAGCGCTTACCCCTGAAATTTCTATGATCAACAAATGCCTCCAAAGTACCAAAATTTGCAATAACAGTATTTAAGATGAACGGAATCGTATTTCTGTAATACAGACCGATTCGCAATATTGTATGTGGGTTCCCTTTATAATCATTAATAAATAAGCTCGATAATAAAGTCGTATTTATTTCCCAGAATAACATCGACTATGATGTACGGAAAAAACATGATAACTCATTAAATAATTGTGGGGTAGATGCGTTCTTACGGTTTATATTCGTGTTTTTCGTGTTTTTTTTATTTTCTTTTTTTTAACAAGATGATTCTTTGTGTAAAGTTGTGTGTGTGTGAGTTGTCTGTATATATGTGTTGTGTGTGAGAGTATGAGGGTTTATGTAGGTGTGCGTATGTGTGTGAGTGTGGA